>JASAND010031263.1:102500-123565 GCA_030248195.1 Trissonchulus latispiculum
TTAATTCTGTGGGTTGGCTAATATTTTAATACTAAAACGACTCCGGGATATCCAGCCAGTCGTTCACAGTACATTTTTCAATTGTGAACTGAGCCTTTTTCAGCTAACTGTGCCTCAAACTTTAACTTGCTCTAACTTTCAGATACTACTTTTTACACACATAGTTCTATCAGAAAAATTGTTCAGCTCGTCAGTAGCTATAGAATGATACCCAAATTGTCTATATTTTTTGAATTTCAAAAATTGACTTTTGTGACCTATAAGAGATCAAAGGAGCCGACACGACAGAAAAGTTCTAACATGAAGCATTTGCCTTTACCATAATGTCTGGCAGGCACTGAGAGTTTTATGTGCCAATTTTGGTGACTTTCCAGTTGGTAACGAGTGAGAAATTATTAAAAGAACGTGAAAATTGAGAAAAATGATGATTTTTGGCGAAATTAGCCGACCTTGTGGCAAGTTTTTTGAGAGCACTACAAACGGTAGAAATTTGCAACTACTGTCATAAGAATTCTGTGTATGCGTAGAGTGCAACTATCAATAAGCTATTTCTGTAGCTTTTGCCAATCATGCAGGAGAGGTGAAAATGTTTTGCTGGTCCTGTTTTCGTGGTACAAAAAGCACCAATTTTCCGAAGTTTTGAGTTTGAAAAATTGCCAAAAATCCGACACTCAACAGAATTGTTCCAGAAGGGTTATTTGCACTCTCTGGTATGTCCTTAACCAACAAGGTTGCAGCGCTGTATCTTGCATACAGCGAAAAAATTTTCTGCCACAAACTTTTTAACCTAACTTTTTCATTTTCCTATGTTTAACACATGTCGAGGTCACCTTTGAAGGGCTCTACAGAACATTACGCAATATTAAATATTACGCATATTAATATTAGCAATATTACGCAAAACGCACCTGTCTTGTTTTGAGGACCCAATAGGACTACAAACTGTGTGAAAATGAGCAAAATCGGAGATGGTCGAAAAATCGGCCAAAAAAGCTACCCCCCCCTTAACAAATTTATCTCAGCTTAGTGTTTTTCCATGAAAAGGCTTATTATTTCTCTTTCTATCTACCTTCTCAGGTTCAGTTCAGTTTTGCTCTCACTCAAAAGTTTATTCTTATTTCAGCAACATTGTCACACTACAATGAAGATTTCTTTGGGAGACTTGCGGCCGGTCTATGGCTGACCGACCCCTTTCCTTCACTGGAACCGCTGTTCCGCTCCCAGATCAAGGGGGCTATCCAGTCCTATGGACGATTCGTGGACTACATCAACGAGAAGCTCCAGAGCTACCAGCCAAACACAGATGTCCGTACGATAGCGGACAGTCTGTGTAAGGCCGGCGAAGAGCTGTCGACCGAAGCACACGGTGCTTCGGAATACGATATCCGTCGAATTGGTATCGAGATCTACGATGCCGGTTTCTTCACTACTGCTGAAAATCTGGAATGGCTGCTGGCGACGATGGCAGGTCATCCAGATTTTCAGCAGCAGCTGCACCAGGAACTGGATTCCTGCGTTCCGACCGGCGAACTGCCTTCGCTGGACCGGGACTGGGATCGACTACATTTCGCCCGGGCCTGCGTTACGGAGGTGCTCCGATGGGTCACCAACCTGAACGTCGGGCTGCCCCGCTGCCTGGAGCAAGACGTGGAGTTTCTAGGCTGCAGGCTGCGAAAAGGCAGCTACATAATTTCGAATCTGTGGGCAGCCAATAATGACCCGGATCGATTCGAGAGTCCCAGGAAGTTCGATCCCACCCGATTTATTGCTCCCGACGGAACCTTCGATCGGGTGAAATCGGAATATTTGCTATCCTTCTCCTGTGGCAAACGTCGATGTCCCGGAGAGTCGATAGCAAAGCAACAGCTATTTCTCCTGTTCACAGGGATTATGCAGTCGTTCAAGATCGAAGTAGCGCCAGAAAACGCAGACCTAAAGTTTCTGGATGGTATCGACTCGGCTACCCTCGTTAGTGTTGCTCCACACAAGCTGATTTTCAGTCGCAGAAAGTGACCAAATGAAGGCTAAACCTGAGCCTTAGAAAGTGACTAAGGTTTTAACGTGGACTGTTTTTGTCCAATATTTTACCTATAAAACCTGTAATATTAGTTAAATATTATTAAAATATTAATAATTAATATAATTAATAGTATTAATAAAAGTTAATATTTACCTACATTAACGTGGTGATTCCAATTGATATAAAGTATTAGCTTATGGATCAAATCAAGCTCAACTTAGATGCGTTTTAACTTTACTTGTATTATTATATTTATTATTTAACTTGCATACGGACCATACTTAACATTTGTAGTTTACGGACCAAATCAAGTTGAAATTTCGTGCGTTGCAGCTGATTTTTATTCTTTAACTTTATTTTGGTGTTCTAACATCATCTCCACCTATTCTAACAAAATCTCCACTCATTACTGGAAGTGGGAAACGGAAAACAAAGAAGTAAGTAATAAAAGCACGAGTCGTAACCGAACACTGGTGAGTCCGTGGCAAGTCCCTCGCTGACAAATCGATAACTTAAGCCAATACAGGCACACACGAACAAACTGAACAGTCATGAGTTTGAGGGGCTTGTGTGAATCGTTCTAAGGCACAAGGTTGCTGCCCAAGGTCATCTGGAGACAGAACGCCAGCAAAATTGGGGTCATCGACTAGCATGGCAAATTAATGCTGTTGGTTGGCTAATATTTCAGTTGTTTTCATTTTCAAAAATGTAATCCGCTTAACTGTCGTAATTAAATTTTATTCCGCTTAATCCGAAGTGTTATTCCTTTATTGCGGATTAGTTTTTGTCTAATCCGTTTAATCTCTAAAGAACTAGAGCCTTAGCTTCCTACTGAGATGAGACCTAAAATGTTGGCCCTTTTTGCACCAAAAAATGACCATTAGAGATAGCAACAGTTCCCTAAACTTCTTTAGAAGTTGTCGCAGACTCGAAAAAATCAGACCTGGAGGTTTGGGTTGGGGAGGTTTACCCCCAGACCTGGAGCTCACCCCCAGAAAGATTCCTCAGCCCTCTCCGGAATTTGAGTTTTTCCGGTTTTTTGGGTTCAAATCCGGAAAATTCCGGTTTTCTCCGGTCCAACCCCCCAAACTTTCCCTCCTGAACATGACTGCTTATTTCTGCATTTGAAAATTTGTATTTTTTTTCATTGGGTGAATTCTAGAAGCAGAAGTTTTGAAACTAGACAATCGCTTTTCATCAGTTATTAATGAGTACTTAGTTTATACTTTCGCTTTATGTAGTAAAGGGCCGGCGAGACGGCTAAATATTATAAGGATTTATTTTTCATCGTTCGTAGAAGACTTGTTCCTGTTTGTGTTTCCCCTTGCAAACGTCTTAAGCCATTAATGTGCTGTTTCACCAGTAGATGCCAAACTAGGAAATACCAGACCTATCAGGATTATTCTATTCTTGGCGTTTTGTTCGGAGTTAGGAACAAAGTTGAATGAATAGCCTATGGCCGTAGCATAAGAAGCCCAGTTCGTGATGCACAATGGTGTGCCAAAGGGGCCATCTCGGCAATACTGCAACCATTGTCTTATGTCCCTAGGTTACTGTGTCTGAACAATGATGAAGATTCCTAAGCGACTTAAACAAAATCTGTCTTCTGAATTCTTGCCTGCAAGCTTGCACAATATCCCATACTGTGTCAAAGGCATAATTAACCATGTCTTAATCTGGCGATTCCGTTTGGTCATGTATTGTTGATTGACCGACCAAATCACGACGAAATTTGATGAAACTTTCCAAAATAAGTTCTTTCAGCGTTCTAACACCCTCCGCTCAATCCCGCTTCAAAAACTCGACATCTGCATTGAAGACAGTATTTGCCAATTTTGACAGTTTGTCCGCAGTTGCATAGTTATAACTATACTCGTTCGAAAGATATTATTGTGGTCAAGATTTTTTGCTTTTTGAAATACGTCTGGTTTTTTCTATCGTGAGAAATTGCCCATTTTTATTTCGGCGTCCACAAGTTGTCATTGTTGTAGAAATCAAATCATTCGTACGCAAGCGTAAAATTAAATTAAACTAAAGGTGTTTATTTGAATGTTCACAGAGGTCAATTATTTGAGACATGGGCATCTTGATTTCTTTCAGGGTCATCAAATTTACTTCAACCTACAAAAAAATACGCTAAATTGCTCTTCTTCAAAATTCCGTTTAGAATATTTTCGAAATCCAAAATTGGTTTCATTGTATTCATTAAAAAAGTAGCTGGTAGGCTACATTCATTTTGATATAAAAGTAGCTTCTTACTCAAAATAATGAGTGAGTAATAATGATTCACTTTAACTTTCAATTATTACGCAATAAAAAGGAAGCGCAACCACAAGTAAAGAAAGGAAGCATTAATAGATTCTATTGCTTCAATCAAGAGTTCCACAGAAAGCTACTAACTAATATGGAATTGAGAAAATTGAAATGGCATATTTCGCCATAATATCGCAGTTAAAGTTACAATATTTTTGCACGCTAATACTAGCTGTTTACTAAAATTGAAACCATCACTACTGCGCCTTAAAGCTTATCAGTAGTAGCTGATTACACCTACATCAAAAAGAAAAAGATTTATAATGTTGTTACTAAATATTGCATTTGCTGCGTGTCGAACCCACGACAGTGCGCTCGCATTAAATTTTAGCTACCCTGTTCAAAATGCTGTTTCACTGCTAGACTGTTGGGCTGATAGTTAACAGTCCTTTTATGCAACGAAATTTGGAACACTGTTCAAAAACAGTCTAACAGTTGAACAAAATGTTGTATTACTTTTTACTGCTGCGGTCAACACGCTTCAAATTTGGCACACAGATTTATAGTATTCAGAGACATGTGTGTGCGAAATTTGAACCCAATCGGATGCTTGCAACGAATTAGGTCTCAAACGAAATTTGTCAATTGCCATAATTTTTAGGATGCTTGGTAAATGTCGTGCTACACCTGCGTGTAGTCAGCCAATTTTGAAGTTGCGCACACCCAACACTAGTCATAAGTTTCGTTTATGTTCACATGAAAATTCAAGACATTAGCTCTTAGCAGTTCGAAGAAAAATCAATAAACTTCGATCATGCCCATCCTCGGAAAAGCCGTAGGTCAACAACTTTCCGAGGCTGCTGTGAACGCAGTGAAAAACGATAAGCATCGAATCTACGATAAGCATCGAATCTTTTAGTTATTTTGAAGAAACCCAGCTACTAATATGTGAAAAACTTTGAGAAATGTGAAAAATCTTTGTTATTACTGTATTTGGTACACCCCCTTAATATGAACAATGTCTTAGTTTGCTAATGCTAATAGGACTGCACAAGGTTGCGATGACTGCGACACATAGAGACTCTAGGAATCGCTAATCTGTAATTTGAAATTTGGATTTTCGGATATTTAGTTCAAACCCGTGAATTGTGGGAAAAGAAAACCCAGAAAATTCTAAATCAGAGAATCACTTTAGAGCTATAAAAGAGAGAGGTTAGTTTACTTTTCTTTTGTGTTATGAAGGCCAGTCATAAGTCTGAATAAAAAGGAATTTTCAATGTTGGTGGAAAAGTTGCAGCAGTTTGCGTTTCCTTTTGTAAAATTCCTAAGTCACTAATGTACTAGAGAGAGATAATATAAAATAGACATTTATGTGCTGTCATTTGTAGTTGTCATATCACACGCCCTTAACTATCGCTTAGCTTAGCTACACAAATCATTTTGCTTGGTTGGTCAGGGTGGTGTTGATTGGTGCAATGTAACTATTGGGTGGGTAATCAAACTTGTTGGCCTGTATGCGCATATAAACTTAAAGGGGTTGGGTTTTTCAGCCCCGTTGACTTGGCGGGCCTCCCACAAAAGCTCCCCAACACACGTGTTTTTATTCTTTCAAACTCCAGTCGGTGTTTATTTAGCGGCTCATTGGTTCGCCCGATAAACATCATTGTCTCGTTTGGGCATTTGCCACGGTGTCTCCTCTACACCCACGCCTTCCCAATCGGGATTGTACACGGTGCTGGTTTCGTTCAACCCTAAGGTTAGTTTGTGTTGTATGTTGTGCATGTGTTTTGTCTGTCTGGGGTTGACTGTCTGTCGGAGCTTACGCCAACGTATATACGGACTATATTAAATCATTTTCCAACAGTCTTGTTATTTTAGCAGAGGTTAGTAGCTTAGCCTAGGAAGGTCAATTTCTGTATAGTTGTCTAACCTATTTGGTTTGGCGAGGCTTCCCGGTTTTGGTTCCTGACAGCCAGGTCTGTTATCTATTGGCGACGGAGCCTCCGACAATTTTTTGTCGGGTAGCTATTTGGAGAATCAACATTTGCCGCACATTACTAATAGTTTTCCGAGTGACTGAGACTGGTGCAATCCAGATCAGCCAGCAATAGTGTCTTGCTTCTTGTTTCTGTGCGGAGGAATAAGAACAAAATTGACTGGACAAACTACGGCCGCGTCATAGGAAACCCAGTTTCTGATGCAAAATAGCAGGCCAAAAGGCCACTTCGGCTATACTAGAACTGTTGTCTTAGGTCTCTAAGTAACAAATGTCTGAACAATGACAATCGCTTGGAGCATTCCTAAATGGGTTAAGCAAAATCGGTTTTCTGAGTATTTGTCTGCACGTTTGCACAATATGTCATATTGTCTCAAAGGCATAATTAGCCATGCCTTAAGATTGACATTTGAATGCTCACCCGCTGAGTAATGTTAATATGGCAAAATTGTGGTGAAAGCAATTCTGAAGAGTTGTGTAGCACATACAACGGATGGCTTTGTAATATCATGATGAAATTCAAAATTTAATTTAAAAACCAACAAAATCAAACCTGCATTCGGAAAACTAATGACTAATGACTAATTTAAATGAAGAACTGTCTGTTACGTGGTTACACTTTGTTTTTGAGCAATGACAAAACCCTATTTCCATTCCGCCCCTACTTAAACACAGTCAAATTCATAGGATGTTGGGGGCAATGGGGCAATGGGTGGTTGCAGAGACTTCCAGACCAATAAAAACGGGTAGACTTTCCTCGGCTAGATGGGTAAAAATGGTACACCTCCGGCAATTTTTATTAAAAATGGCATATTTTCTAACAAATCGCTAAACGTCTTCATTTTACTAATTTGTAACTAACTTTCCAATTTTGATGCAGCCTGATTTTGATGATGCCTCCTAAACGGTATGAAATTTTTCAATGGAACACCTTGATGGAGTCGGAGTAAATCCCCGAATCGGACCCCGTGTTAGTGTGTGGTCAAAGTAATTATAATAAACACTACAATGGTGCATTCATTGAATTGATGTGGTTTGGCTTTCATGGCATAACTAGATAGGAGTTAAAGAGCTTTTTTCTTTGGATAAGAGTACCCACCCAGCCATTTGGTTCTTTACTGTTTCAGAATAAGGCTTTGTGACTGTGGTGAAGGCATTTGCTAATCATTACTGTGACTGTGCTTGTATACTGCATCCTAGAAGCGTTCTTTACCTTGATCCGTGTATTTAAAACACTAATACCTGTAACTGAAGCATGTAGACCACAGTGTGAAGTTTGACTCTGCGAAACTTAGTAAAATGCTGTTGACTGACTTTTGACTACTAGGATAAGACTACAGTACAGGTGAATACCGGTGGTGTGTGATGCTGGAGGAATGGAGGATCCTGACCGACTAAAAGTCAATTTCACGATTACAACGGTTTATTATAAGTTCAACAAAACTTGATGACCAATTAGTATGAAATACAAACTTGAGAAAACCACATGAACTTTAACAAAACTAGAGTAAATACTAAAGTTCCGGCAACTGCCGACAGAGCGCACCAAATTACCCAACTTAGCCAAAATATCTTTTCCCCAAAAACTCTACCCAACCTGCTCATTCGCAAAATCCCACTACAACTGACTGCGACAACCCAATAATGGCGAATGTCAACCATAGCTAACTGACTTAGGAATTTAGTCAAGAGAAACGAGAAACATTGAACGTTTGTTAGAATTTATATCTAAACTTGCTTAGGCTTAGCATCTCAAGTACAATTTATATCTTTCCTGTCGGTGCCAACTTCACAACAGAACGGTCGCAAAACTATGAGTACAGTGCTCTCCAGTTATAACCTATAATGAAAAGCTTACATATTGTATCAAACTGATAACTACAGTCTCTGCCATAATATTATCAGCTTGGCAGTGATATTCATTTCCAAAAAACTTTACTGTGGTAATTGCCACTTTGACAAAGCTGATGTACGTTCTTAAAAGAATACAATAAACATGAAAGAAATAAGTTTTGTAATTGAATTTTGTTTTTTTATTTCACTAAGTATTTATTTCTCCGTATTTAAGAAAGTTAATTTAATTCTAAGGTAACAGCTTGAATGGAAGGTGTCACATTAAATCGCTGTCATTTGTGCAAGAAAAGGCACTCAAGGTAGCTGGGTTAAATTAAATTACACTTGACCTTTACCTTAACTTCCTTTCTTTCCTCTTTATTTTTAAAGATTCTTTTTTTAAACCATTCCCAAGCTTTCTTGTTTTTAAGGTAAAACGAGTGTAGTTTATTGTAATTCAATTAATATGAGGCATCATAAAATGCAAAGCATGGCTGAAACAGATTTTGAAATCCCTCTGATTACTGCTAAGTTGACTTTCAGGGTATCAAATTCTGACTTTATTTAGTAAATGTGCTCATTATGCCAGACGTTTGATCCTAATGCAATGTTTGTTTCCGCTACCTGGCTATTCTCAAATACCTTTTCCATCAGTTTCAATCTGCAATCTAAATCCCTGTCGGAAATCAGCAGTATCAGCAAACCCCAGACTTAAGTCAATAGTAAGTTTGGGAACGAATTCAAACTTAAGCTTGTTTCGATTGTGCTTAAGTGGCTCAATCGTAGAGCGTTGGCATAGAAAGCCAAAGGTTGTGTGTTCGATCCCCAAATCATGCCCGAATTTTTCGGGTCGCAGGTGCTGTAGTGACACATCTTGGTTTCGTTTCTTCTTTCAATTTCTTAACACTAATTACCTGGTTGACATGGCAAAACTAATGATAACACTAGATTGTATTTGCATGTCTCCCCAAAATCACAATATTAGCTATTTTGCTTCTATCTCAAGCTATAGTGTACAGTCCGCAATGTCAGATTTTCGTTCAGTACTAGTTAACAGTTCATGTTTTTACGTAATAGGGCTTTCTGTTTATTGTTAAAAAGTCAGCAATTCCATTTTCCATCTCCATTTGTTAGTAGGAGACAGGGTTCTGGGTTTCTGTCACATGAATTCTAAATTATGAAATTTAATATTCATAATACTAAAATTAAGTTCGCGATTCAGACAACAGTTAACCGGAATAACGTTACACACGTTAGCAACATTAACAACGTTAACTAACCAACACTGAGTTGACCTGAAAGTTATCTGGTGCTTGCTAGACGTGAACGCGTAACATTTGCAATTGATTCGCTTTCATTCGGGTGTTTTCAAAAAATTTTAAATCGATGCGTGTTTAGTTGTGTTATTTTTACGTTTTGCAAATATTGCTTAAAATTATACACTGCTTAATTTCGTAAGTACTTTTCGGAACAGATTACAACAAAAGACTATACCGTAAGTCTGTGTATCACTACAGGTTTGTCGCTGCAGGATCAGTTTATTAACGCTAGTTTTTAATTAAACTAAATTCTCGCAACTGCACATAAAAGTACTAAATGTTATAAATCTGACAAATTCAGTTTACTGAACGATGAGGTTATGCATAGCAAAACCGTTATGCATTCATAGCATGCAGATTCAAAAACCAAGCTCGGTAAATATACAACTGTTTTATCAGTATACAACGGTATTATCAATTTCGGAGCTAGGATAATGTAAGTAGAATTTTCCATAATAAATACTAGTGTCCTGTAAAATTTTAGGATGTTTTAGAGGATTTAGTAGCGCTATCTCAACTCCCGCTATCTCAACTCCCGCTATTTCAATTGCGTTATTTCAACGTTGCCCTATTTCAACGTTGCTCAATTTCAATTGCGCTATCTCAACTCCTGCTATATCAACTCCCGCTATCTCAACTCCCGCTATTTCAATCTCAATAAATCAAATGGGTTAATCCTCTAAAACAGACAACTGAACATCCACACGGATAAATTGTAGCTGACAGCAGTAAGGTATTGCATCATGGGTTTTTCTACCCTGAATGGCTTAACGTAAAATGTATGCACAACCTGAATTTTGCCAGAGATTGAGATTGAGCAACTATACCGTTCATGTGCAGCCAGTGTTATAATATCACTGTAAAAAGTCATGTCTCTAAAATGGTATGGTTGCTCAATCTCAACGTTGCGCTATCTCAACTCTCACCATTTCAATTGCGCTATTTCAACGCTGAGATATTTCAACGTTGCTTTATGTCAACGTTCCTCTATATCAATCCTTGTTATTCGCTCAATCTCACTATTATTTTTCTAGCCTTTTATCTCAAATTTCACTTATTTATTTTTACAATGAACTGGCAATTTTACAATGGAAAGGATCTCAATAAATAAAATGGGTAAAACCTCTAAAACAGACAACTGAACATTGACACGGATAAGTTGTAGCTGACAGCAGTAAGATATTGCATCATGGTTTTTCTACCCTGAATGGCTTAACGTAAAATGTATGCACAACCTGAATTTTGCCTATTTTTCCAACTTTCGCAAGCTATCTTTCCAGCTTGCATAGTAAATGCTCTATAATCCCTGGAAAAGTTTGGTAGTTTCTTTGCAGACAATATTTTTGGGAAGACTTGCTGATAGCTTATAATTTCTATATTATATTTATTTTCAGCAACAATAATCCTAACAGCAAACAGTTGTTTGGGGGAGCTGAGGTAGCCAGAGTTCCAGTTGCGCAGCGTTGAGACAGAGCAACGTTGATATAGAGCAACGTTGAGATAGCGCAATTGAAATAGTGGGAGTTGAGATAGCAGGAGTTAAGATAGCGCAACGTTGAGATTGAGCAACTATACCGTTCATGTGCAGCCAGTGTTATAATATCACTGTAAAAAGTCATGTCTCTAAAATGGTATGGTTGCTCAATCTCAACGTTGCGCTATCTCAACTCTCACCATTTCAATTGCGCTATTTCAACGCTGAGATATTTCAACGTTGCTTTATGTCAACGTTCCTCTATATCAATCCTTGTTATTCGCTCAATCTCACTATTATTTTTCTAGCCTTTTATCTCAAATTTCACTTATTTATTTTTACAATGAACTGGCAATTTTACAATGGAAAGGATCTCAATAAATAAAATGGGTAAAACCTCTAAAACAGACAACTGAACATTGACACGGATAAGTTGTAGCTGACAGCAGTAAGATATTGCATCATGGTTTTTCTACCCTGAATGGCTTAACGTAAAATGTATGCACAACCTGAATTTTGCCTATTTTTCCAACTGTCGCAAGCTATCATTCCAGCTTGCATAGTAAATGCTCTATAATCCCTGGAAAAGTTTGGTAGTTTCTTTGCAGACAATATTTTTGGGCAGACTTGCTGATAGCTTATAATTTCTATATTATATATCTCAACTCCCGCTATCTCAACTCCCGCTATCTCAATTTCGCTATCTCAACGTTGCGTTATCTCAACGTTGCTCTATCTCAACGCTGCGCAACTGGAACTCTGGCTACCTCAGCTCCCCCAAACTTCTGTTTGCTGTTAGGATTATTGTTGATAAATAAATATAATATAGAAATTATAAGCAAGTCTGTCCAAAAATATTGTCTGCAAAAATGACCAAAGTTTTCTAGGGATTATAGAGCACTACACGATGCAATCAGAAGATTTTCCATTTGACATACGTCTTTTAAACAGATATATAATCCCCGACGTTAAAGTGATTAGCTTGCCACGGTTGAAAAAATAGGCAAAATTTGGTTGCGCATACATTTTAGCTCATTCGTCCATAATGAAGAGTGAATCACAATAACTAAAAATGGGTCCCTAGCTATTTGATAGAGGTATCGAATGAAATGACCAATGTCACACGAGAAAATTTACTCCAGTCTGCAAAAGATCCCAAAAATAGCAAAAAATATCGAATGTTGAATATCAAATTTTAAAAATAGTTGCGCTTCACAAAAACCACTTCATTTACCCTAAGTCCTTCAGGGTAGAAAAACCATGATGCAATATCTTACTGCTGTCAGCTACAATTTACCCTTGTGAATGTTCAGTTCTCTGTTTTAGAGGTTTTACCCATTTTATCTATTGAAATTTGAGATAAAAAACTAGCAAAATAAAAGTGAGATTGAGCAAATAACAAGGATTGCTATAGAGGAACGTTGATATAGAGCAACGTTGAAATATCTCATCTAAATAGCGCAATTGAAATAGTGGGAGTTGAGATAGCGGGAGTTGAGATAGCGGAAGTTGAGATAGCGGGAGTTGAGATAACGCAATTGAGATTCCGCCTGTTCAGATAGCGCAACTAAATCCAGATGAATATTTTTGCACAATAGTGTAACTTAATATGATAATATTAGCTATGATATCTCTGCTCATTAATAAAGAATAACTTTACACCGGCATAATCCTTCACTAAAACAATAACAATGGATTATTATTACATATTATATTCATTTTATCGTTTATTTACGGACAATTACTTTCTGGTAAAGCAATTTATGTACCAGATAACATTTTAGTGTCTGTAGCTTAACGGAAACACTAAAGTAGTAGAACAATAGTTTTTCAGCTGGCAGCGTTTAGTGACAATGGTACAAATCTGGAAGGAACGTCATTCACCACAGGTTCAACTGCAGTTCCCAGAATCTGCAGAGCCCCAAGTAAGGTGTCTTATCACAACTTTTCTATCAAACAATAAAGTTCAAAGTACATGTAACTATTACCACAAATCTGCGTATCAACTTAAGCAAATGTCGCAAAATATATACAACAGGTCAGTGAAAGTTAACTTTGATTAGAACAAACAAATAAAATAATTAAGATTATCAGATATCAGAAAGACTAAATAGTTTAGGCTGTGCGGCAACCTACATCTCTACCAGAACGGCTTGCTACCTGTATGCCAGTACAACCATGTCTCAAATTGATGCTGAATTGCATTGTCAGCTTGATGAAATTAAGGCGCATTTGGAGTTATTTCGAGTTGGTTCTGAGTGGTCGGAATTTTTAAGTACTGGAATGTAAGCTAAATCATTCACACATAGTGCTGTATTTCTTCAATTTTTTAGAATTGTGGTTTTATATCTTTAGTTTCTCCTGAGGCCAAATGTTGATTAGCTGTTAAATGGGATTAGCCATAAGGCGCATTTACCACAAGAAGTTTTGGAACAGTGCAGAAATAGGCTAATTTTCAGTACATATAGTTTGATTTAGTAAATACAATGCGTTGTAGTTGGATATACGAAAGATTTAAGAGGACGCAGATGAGAGCCATACGACATTGAAGTTTTTAAACTCCAACACTGAACTTCTGCTTCATCGCTTCATGTAACTACAATAGCTATATTTCAGAAACATGGACTATGAAATGTGGCTGGGTGGAAAATTGGATTTTTATGGACCAAAATGGCATGCAATTTACGAACCCAGCTATATAATACAGTTTGTCCATACTATATGGTTTGTGCTTTCAACAGTATAGGATTTAGTAATGCTTTTTGTATTGTAAAGACGTTCCAAAAATTACATCTTCACTAAAATGCAAACGAGCCCGTCACCATCACCAAATTTTTAAATTGTTAGCGGATGTTTAAGAAACACAGCATTGGCGCTTAGAGAAAACGAAACAAAATCCCGGTTCGAATTACTACTAATGAGGTCAATAATTGTGTGGCTGTTGTGATGTGATTTTTGTTTGACTAAAGGACTTTCTGTCTGAATGAAAAATTAAATGTGTTGACTGGCAGCCATCTACGCCTGACCAGAATAACAGTAATGCATGCCTGCAGATATGGAATCCTTATAAGAAAATGGACGATGATAGTTGTCATATTCCAAAGCCTTTTGTTTGCCAGATTTTAGAAATTCCAAGTAAGTAACTAGCTATTTATATTGTGTAACCTCGACGACCATTCCTTCGGCTGATTAACTTGGATTGATTATAGTGGAATTTTTCCATATAGCTATTGAAAACTTGACAACACGATAAGTCGATTTCTCATGAAATATAACAGGCAAGCAACAAAAACGAGCATGTTGTTTTATATTCTGATCCTTTTATTTTCGCAAAATAATTTAATTCGATAGTTAGGTTAGACGTATTGACTTCTTTTCCTAAACCTGGATTGGGGACGGACCGGATTACTTTAGAATTTTAGTTTCGCTGACAAAAGAAACCCACTGTATCAAACTGTAGATTTCTGTATTTTTGAGAAAACTAAAATAAAATTAAAGCAATAGTGCACTTATGCTTGTTTTGAAATCTCAACTTGTCAACATTTCTGCATTGCCGAAAAGTCAAACGACCGCGAATATACTGATAGGAATGGTTTCGATCACAAAAAACTGAAGAATCGCTAAACAATGGAGAATAACTCAGAAACATTGTGGCGTTAATTCTGTAACATCTCGGCCCAACTTTGAGAAAACAGTGTGGCCGAATTTGACTTTTTACAGAAGATTCATCCAACATCAGACCCAGAATCGCCAAACAGTATTCAGGCATTACTTGTGGAAGTGAATATTGACTTTCACGTTTAAATATTGACTTTAGCTTATGAAGGTGTTAGAAGGATATATTTCTGTAGTTTTCAGGAAATCTATATTACATACTGATAAATTAATTTTTCTAAACACATAAATATATATTTTCTTTTCCAATGTAAATCTTTCTAAATCAATCGCCTAAAATATATAAAAGTAAAATATAATTGTGTCCCAACATGTATAAAACATTGTAAATGATACGAACAAATAAATATATAAAACAAAAACCACAAACAATCTATGTTAGTACGTGCTTGCGACGACTACCAGACTTGATTCTCATACCCGCGGCTCATCAGTGGAGGAATACCGAATTAACCTTTAAGGTCTTTAGTCACCCATTTAAAAAGCTTTCGAAAAACAGTTTCACAGCAGTCGCCTCAAGTAGTGATTGTTAAACAAGTATCATACCGTAGCATAAGTTTTCATGTATTATTATCCATAGAAGAACAAACAGAATAAAATAAAATGTTAAGTTTTGACACACTGTACATACATGCAAGTTCAAAAGTTTTCAAATTCCTTAAACTTTTTACGAAACTTTTTAAGTTAAGTTTAACTTAGACTTTATAGTAACCGGCCCAACAACGACAACGACAACTAGCACTACATCTAGCACAACATCAACCAGCACATCTACAACAACGTCTACAGGCACAACATCTACCACAACGTCAACTACCACAACATCAACCAGCACAACATCTACAACAACGTCGACAAGCACAACGTCAACTAGCACAACATCAACTAGCAGTACATCTAGCACGACATCAACTAGCACAACGTCTACCACAACATCAACCAGCACAACATCTACAACAACGTCGACAAGCACAAAATCTATCACAAAGTCAACTAGCACAACATCAACTAGCAGTACATCTAGCACGACGTCAACTAGCACAACTTCTACCACAACATTAACCAGCACAACATCTACAGCAACGTCGACAAGCTCAACATCTATCACAACGTCAACTAGCGCAACATCAATTAGCAGCACAACTAGCACGACGTCGACTACCACAACGTCTACCACATTAAATAAAAGTACAAGATCTAGCACAACATCTACCACAATCTCAACTAGCACAACATCTACCACACCATATACCACGACTTTAACTATCACAATATCTACCACAACGTTAACAGACACAACATCTAGCGCAAGCGCAACATCTGATACAACATCTGCCACAACGTCAACTAGCACTACATCTATCACAGCATCTACCACACCGTCCACTAGCACAATTTCTACAACATCATTTACAACAACTTCAATTAGCACTGTGTCTACTACAACGTCAACAGGGACAACATCTCGCACAGCGTCTACTAGCACAACATCCAGTACAACGTCAACTGCATCTAGCACCAACTCAACTACCACAACATCTAGCACATTAAAAGCTAGCACAACATCTAGCACATCAAAAGCTAGCACAATATCTAGCACGACATCATCTAGTACAACATTTAGCACACCAAAAGCTAGCACAACATCAACCATCACATCTACCACTGCTTCAACTAGCACAATATCTACCACAACGTCAACCAGCACAACATATAAAACAACGTCGACAAGCACAACGTCTACCACAACATCAACTAGCAGTACATCTTGCACGACATCAACTAGCACAACGTCTACAACAACATCAACCAGCACAACATCTACAACAACTTCGACAAGCACAACGTCTACCACAACGTCAACTAGCAGATCATTTAGTACAACGTCAGCTAGCACTACATCTAGCATTACATCAACCAGAACAACATTTATCACATCAGAAGCTAGCACAACATCTATAACAACGTTAGCAAGCACAACATCTATCACAACTACAACTAGCCCAACATCTAGCACAACATCTACCACAACGTCATCTAGCACAACATTTCCCACCAAATATACCACGGCTTCTACTAGCACAACATCTACTACAACGTCGACAGGCACTATATCTAGCACGACATCAACTAGTACAACATTCAGCACATCAAAAACTAGCACGGCATCTACCATAACGACAATCAGCAAGACAACACTAATTACCAGCTCGCACACAGTCACTCGAACCTCAACTACGCACACCTCTACTACAGTAGACACGTTAGCTGCTAAGATTTTTACTGCATGAACAATGTCAATTCAAGGCCTTCTAACAAGCACGACTACAGTTATGGTACATCTGTCTCTGCTTCATTGGTTGCCACTTCTACTATAATAACCGCACTTTCTGAGGAACTCACAACAATTACGACGACAGCTATGAACACAGATGTCTTTATTTCGTTTGCCAAATCGGCTACTGCCGTGGCTACAGGAGTATTTACACCAACTCAAGACGTTCCAACAATTACAGCTATGGCAATAACCGCAACAGCCTTTGCGTCATTTGAGACATCAACTGTTGCCACTTTAACCGCAATAACAGCGTCAGCTGAAAGAACTCCAACAATGACAATCACAGCGATGTCCACGTCAATGAGCACAACTGTATTTGCATCATCAGGCACATGGTCCACTAGCTCTTCCATAACGAAGATAACGTCAAGAGAATATTCAGGAAGTAGAGCAATGAACAGTACTTCCTCCGCTTCATTACGCACATCGCCTACTCAAGCTTCTACAGGAAGAAAAATGTCAACTCAAGTTCTTCCAACAACTACAGCTATGACCATAACTGCCTCTACTTCCTTCGAGACATTGACTGCTACTACTTTTACCAAACTAAGAACGTCAACTGAAGGAATTCCACCAACTGCTTTTACCGCTATGACCACAACTGCCTTAGCTTCATCAGCAGTTATTTCTGCTACCGCAGTAATATCAATTGAAAGACTTCCAACAAGTCTGCAAACAGCTATGAGCTCAGCTGTAAATGTATTACTGCTAACGTCGGGTGCAACATCTTCTACAACAACAACGTCAACGAAAGGATCTCAATCTGTTACAAATGCAGCTAAAACCACAACTGTGTCGATTTCATTAGACACCTCGATATCTATCACTTCAGCTATAAGGACTGCATCAAAAGAAAGACTTACGGCTATTACAGTTATAAACAAAACCACGAGTTTATTTGCTTCATTAAACAATATTACTGGCAAGACTTCCCTGTCAAGACCTACATCAACTTTAGGACTCACAAGAAGCACGGCTATCGCTATAACCACAATCGTCTCTGCTTCTTTAGCTACCACTTATGCAACAATATCGACCGAAAAACTTCCAACAAGTCGGCTAACAGCTATGAGCACAACTACTTCTGCATCATTAGGAGCAGGTTACTTCTTCATCTATCACACGAATAACGACAACTGAAGAACATCCAAAAAAGTTTCACTACAGCCATGATGTACTTCGATTCCGTGTTTTGTTGGATACATCCACTATAACAATATCTACGGAGAAATCAATGCCAACTAAGGTACTGCCAGCAATTACTATTGTAACGAAATACACATCATTTGGATTTTCACCAGGTATGACAGTAGCCATGACTTCAAATGGATCTATTATAACACATATGCCTGTTACCACCAGCGCTAGAATAGTACAGAAGTTGTAATTGCTGCTGACGGAGTCATGTCGTTTGCAATGAGTGCAAAAACACCCGGAGGCTACTTCTATTGATGCAACGGCGAAACAATAACAGAAATGCTATCCAGAAATGCAAAACAGCTACTCATGTCGTCGCTAACTCTAAGATCCAGCTATTACTACTAATTTCACTTCCTCAACTGAAACGTCAATTGAAGGGATCCCAATAAGCCCAGGACTATTAAGAGTCAGGTTTCAGCGACACAACGATAACTACGAACTCACCAATTAAAGCAAAAACTGCTTCAACCGAAATTTTTTAACAACAACAATAACATCATCAACAACAACAACTAAAAAACTTACAAGGTGACTACTTCTGCAAGTATGCTAACTACGTCTAACGTTTCTGTCACGATAAGAACAGCAATTGAACTGCCAGCAATTACAACCAGAACTCGTAAAGAAAACGTACATTTCTTTCGTCATATATTACCATCCATTTACTCTACAATTCCAACAACTAATAACGCGACGGTATGGGTAACATCGCCAGCTTCCACAACAAATACTACGAAGGCAATATTTGAGAGATTCGACGAATGCGATAAAAAGTGCAACGACTAGTAATACGGCTACGAAGAAAAGTGATATTTTTGTAGCCAGTAACTATATTACGATTATTAGCAACTGCTATGTAGCTTTCAAAACTCAGGAATAAATGTCAACAGAAAACCTGCCACAACTTTCAGAAAACATGAAATGTATGCTTTAAGACATCGGCATAAAGATCAAGATCAGCCCATATGTGGACAAAAGTTAATATTTTGAAGCAACCTGACATTATCAAACACCATGTAACATTAGAAAA
Source organism: Trissonchulus latispiculum (assembly GCA_030248195.1). Taxonomy (NCBI): domain Eukaryota; kingdom Metazoa; phylum Nematoda; class Enoplea; order Enoplida; family Ironidae; genus Trissonchulus; species Trissonchulus latispiculum. Next base: position 121,639 of record JASAND010031263.1, read on the forward strand.
CAATTTAATATTCAGATCTGCAAATGTTTCAACCAGGATTTTAAGCATACAATTCAGCTTACTTAGTAACTCAGAAAAATTAGCTTTTGCTTACTTAATTAGCTTCATCTACCACTGGTTTTTCTTCCATTCTTCAGACAATTTAATGCATGAGCCATCATGGAGGAATTCGTTGGCTTTCCAGATCTTCGAAGTTAGTATTATCTTTGACAATGTGAGCTGGATATAACATGTACTCAAAGCACTGAAAGTAGTACATCATCTGATGCATTTACAATCACAGAGCCTCGAGCGTTCGAGTTTTATGATGTCGAAGATTCCTGGCCATACATGAGATCGGGCGATCCTATTCAACTGTTTCAGGTGATGCGCACAAATTATATGGACATAAATCGGTGATTGTTGCAACAATAGGCTTCTGGCCCCACTAACTGTACATAATTATTTTAACATCATGGCAGATTAAAAAAACATTGCTGAACTACAATACATAAAATGTGCTGTAGGGATTGCAATGAAAAGCAATAAAATTACAATGAAACAATAGTGTTATTATTCTCCATAAAATGCATGTTAATATTCTGAGAAATTCTAAAAATTGCGTTAATTATTTTGAGCAGCTTCTGATGAAAACATCAAGAAGTGCTGATTTCGTTGTTTACAGGTATGTCACGTTATAAAGTGAAGGGAAGTGCAAGCTAGGTTTCTCAGAAAGTTGAACATTTTGTCTCTAAAGCTTTTGATTTATCTCACATATTTGATAATGTCTTGAAAGAGCGATTGTCTCGCAAGTTTGACTCAAAAGTTTGACAAACACTTCGAAAGTTTGATTCGTCGTCTCGAAAGTTTGCGAGGTTCTCGAAAGTTTTTCAAACTTTCAAGGTACCTACCTTCCTCTTGCGGGTTTTGAAGCTTTCGAGCCATTTTATGCAAACTTTCGAGACAATTCTTAACTTTTCGAGACATTTCTCAACTTTCGACATACTTGCAAAGTTTTGAGATATCTCTAGCTTTCGAGACATTTTCGCAAAGTTTTGAGACAATGCATCCTTTTGGGACATTCGTTGGTTTCGACACTTATAAAGGCTGTAAATCGGATGCGGCATATATCCTGCAGTTCGTACTTCTGTCTGGCAGGTATTCTATTCGATAACTAAATCTAAACCGTATACCACTATGGAAAGTCTATCCCTAAAAATCCAAGTCTGTAACTTTATTTACGTTAACATGCAACACGTATAAGTAAGTATTCAAGAAAACGACAGAGTTCAATTAAATGCATCATTTTGGTTTTCATATGTGGGCCGGTCAGAATGCACAAGACACAGCAGTCAGTGTATACTAAATCTTGATGACCAACTTAAGGTGTGAGTTTGAGCTAATAGGCAATCCACATGAAAGCCACTGTAATTGCGACCAGACCATGAGGTGCCATTAGAAGCTTCCTCAATTGAACACTTAGAGCATCGGACAACAGATCGCACAACAGAAAATAGATGCACTAGGGGTTTCCAGCACCGTGTGGTCTTATATCCAAGTCACTTTTTTACTTTACGCCAAGTCCTGGTTTTCGAGTCAATTGCAACTTTCGAGACTATCGAAAATTTTCAAGACATTCGTAGACTTTCGAGACATTTAACTTTCGAGACATTCCACTTTCGAGACTTTTATTATTTCGAGACAAAAATTTCATGTCTCTAAATATTTTGAAAAAGTTTCGAAAGTTTGCGTTTACCTTAAAAGTTTGTGTCGGACATATGGAAAAGCTTCTTGAAACATTTCGAGACAAAAAAGCAAGTTTCTAAGAAACCTTCTGCACTTCCTCAGACTTTTAGAGTGACATACCCATTATCTTCGTTCTATCCAAAGCAGTCTCGTCACTAATGCTCAGCTGAGAATGCAGTGGTCACAACCAACAATTACAATT
>JASAND010031265.1:0-21018 GCA_030248195.1 Trissonchulus latispiculum
TAAATACGACTCCTCTCTACTCATTATGCAGCCAGTATTACCAATGGAATTTTTAGCAGCTTGAAACTTAAAACTTCCGGCAAGAATTAACATATTTATTTTCGAAAGTCGGATAAACGGTCACATTGTCGGAAGCTGAAAAACTTTTGGGTATAGCTTGTACCTACGCACAACTGTGCTTGACTGTTGTCGTTTTACATTCATTTAGCTGGGATAGTTTAGAAGAAAATTCTTAGTTTAGGGTGTTAAATTTCACCTATTGGACAAAATTAACTATTTTAACCTAAGCCATTGGATTTGCATATAATTTGTAATTGCAGATCCTGCGTATCCAACGCCAAGTCCTGCTGAATTTTGTGCTGAAGGTTTCACTTCTTATGGAGGAGACCGCTGCTATAAGGTATCGAAATTTTGTTGAATTGTAATATTTTATATTAGTTTAATTGCAAATAATGGTGGAATTTAAGTGTCAAAGGTTTCAAAAATTGACAGAAAGTCAATATAGCACGGTTGCAGCCTTCATTAGGCTATTATTTTAATCTGCATTTAAACGGAAGGTGTCACCACGTTAAAGCATTGGCGCCATCTCAACAAATCTGAACAACCATTGAGCAATAGCTAAGTGTGATGTATTAACGTCTGACACAAAAATATTAGTACAAAATTGTGATCACTGAAAGCATTTTAATATTCATCGGAGATATAATCTAACCCATAACATGACCCATAACTTTCATAACCCGTTATTTTTTGAACCGTTGTGTGTGATGTGAGGAAAATTTTTGTAAACTTTAAATTTTTAAAAAACTTAAAAAATTTCGAAATATCCGATGTTTTTCTCCGGAATATGCTCAAAAAAACTTTCAGGAAAAGTTTCCCATCTGAAAACAAACGAAAATCGGTTAAGGTTATTAACATTATTAGCATTTTTCGATTTTCAAAATCCTTTGATCTTTGCAGCTTTTCAAGTTTTGACAAACTACTGCTAACTCAGTACTTGGTAGAAAATTTTTCGTTTTCATTTTCGGGACTGCTCAGGTATCTGCTTTAACGTAGCAGAAGTCATTTTTAAACGTTTGAAATTAAAGTTTTTCGAAAAATTACCACTTTTTGACCCAAAATTTTAATATACTAGCAAGAGTCCATAATTTTCTCCTATATATTAGGAGAAGAGTAAGCACTAGAGGGCTCCTCTTCTTGGCATTGCGTAAACGGTGCTCCGACCACAATACGCGAATGTTCCCCCGTTTTGGGGGGGTCGACAGGTATACCCCCTCCTTTTGGTGGGGGGGGGTAGTCGAAAGTGGTCCCCGTTTGGGGGGGGGGGGGGGTAGCCAAAAGTGGTCCCCGTTTGGGGGGGTCGCTAAAAGGGGTCCCCCGTTGGGGGGGGGGACGCTCAAGCAGGCTAAGTTTTGCTCATTCTGATTGGCTGTTGGCGACCCCCCCCCCCCCAACGGGGACCACTTTCTGTGACCCCCCCAAACGGGGACCTCTTTCAGCGACCCCACCAAACGGGGACCCATTTTTCGAATAGAACAAAAACTACTGTAACCCTCTGCTCTACCCCCCCCCCACCAAACGGAGGGGTTTTATGCAATGTCGATTTGGTTGACCCCCCCCCCCAAACGGGGGAACATTCGCGTATTGTGGGCATTGTTACGCAACGCAGTGAAGAGAGGCTTACTCGAGTGGCTTACTCTTCTTCTTAATAATAGTGCAATTATGCACTCTTGATACTAGTATATATAGAAAAAATTGCGTGTCGATAAGTCATGCTAAGAATTCCATTTTTGCTAAATCCAACGATGTCATATAATGTTGCCACTGCGACGCATTTTGCGTGCGCATTATAAGTTTTCAAAAATTTTCCATAATTTCAACAGGATTTCGAGGAATTAGTGTATTTACTAATAAGCAATAAGGTTACCAAAAATCCTATTGAAACTATGGCATACGTTTGAAAATCTATTCCACACGCAATATGCGTCGTAGCGGCAACATAAATGGCAATTCAGAAAAAATGGCATATTTAGCACAACTTATCTACACGCTATATTTTGATACCGGTATATTGAAATTTTTGGGTCAAAAAGTGGAACTAAACTACTATATACTACTAAGTAAAAACTACTTTCAAAGTCTGGAAAATGACTTCCACTACGTTTAAAGCAGATTCCTGAGCAGTCGCGGAAATGAAAACGATCAAATTTTCTACCAAGTACTGAGCTAGCAGTAGTTTGTCAAAGCTTGAAAAGCGGCAAAGATCAAAGGATTTTGAAAATCAAAAAGTGCTAATAAAAATTCAAACCTTAACCGATTTTTTCTTCGTTCCTGCGTTCTGCGTGTTTTCGGATGGTAAAATCTTCCTGAAAGAAAGAACTTTTTAGCGTGCATATTCCGGAGAAAAACCTCGATAAACTGATATTTTGAAATCTTTGAAAATTCTAAATTTGATAAAAGGTTTCCTCCCATCATGGCGATTCAGAAAATATAATGTTGTAGGTCTCCGATGAATGTGATTGCACACACATGTTTGTGCCAGACTTTGGATAACAATACCTCAAACAACTACTCGCTACATTTAAATTACTGGATATAGAACCTCTTGTTTCTTTATATTTCATTTAATTATTTCACTACACCACGACCACACTAAGTGGGTTTGGTCTTTGTCTTCGCTTAATGCCCGAATGTTTTGTGTCTGAAGCGTAATGGTGACATAATTCGTTCGTCAATTGTCGAATTGTATTTACAAAAGTCCTAATTTATGGACTGTCTAAAACACTTTCATATATTTGCTCGTCTTCTTGTACTATGTTTAGATACTGCCAGAGCTTACGTGGAAGGACGCGGAAGGGAAATGCAAAAGTTACGGGAAAGGCTACCATCTGGCTAGCATCATATCGCCATACGAAGAAGCGTTTCTGCGATACTGGCTATACGATGATCTCCAGAAAGCTGACGCCAGTTTTTGGATTGGCCTGGAGGATATGGATGTTAGTCTTATTTGTATTTTCAAGTGTGGTATTTATATATTTTTTATGTTTTCGAATTGAGATCATCATTGCAGAAATATTTGAGTGAGGCCGTGGACAAGAAATATAATTTTTGTTTCAGTCGGATTTTACATATAAATGGACCGACGGATGGCCGGTTTTGTACTCGAACTGGGGTGCTGGACAACCGAAAACTGACAAAGCATTTGGCTGCTCCATTATGAAACAAGGAGGCGTATGGGCTGTGGAGATGTGCAACCAAACCCACAAAGGACTCTGCAAATATACCACTAGTAAATAAATATTATCTATATACATTACAAAACTTGTTTTACATAGCTGTTCTTTCTGGTAATATTATTTTAGAAATCTAGCTAGACTATACAAACATTGCACAGTTCATCCTGCACCACAACAGTTGGATTGGATGAAATCATTATTTTAAAAATTATTAGATTTTTGACGTAAATTCATCATGAAAATTATTTTACAATTTAATTTGTTTTAGAAGAAAAGCCGACTGAACAGCCAGGTTCCCCTTGCTCACATCTGTCCTGCCCGACTACCGATGAAGTTCAATGGACAGATGCTGGAAATTGCTACTGCTACCATGCTTTTGAAACACCTGTAGATCAAGCCAATGCCCAGCAATCATGTTTCAGGGTAAACATGTCGCATAAGTTAAATTTGATTCTGCAGATTTATTTCTGCTGTCTTACTTATTCCAGTGTGGATTTTGTTAACAAATTTTGATCAACTAACCAAGAGTGCATAATTGCACTATATATAAGAAGAAGAGTAAGCCACTAGAGGGCTCCTCTTCTTGGCATTGCATAACGGTGCTCCGACCACAATAAGCGAATGTTCCCCCGTTTGGTGGGGGAGTAGCTCTCTTCGACAAAGCATACCCCCTCCGTTTGTTGGAGGGAGGGTAGCCAACAGCCAATCAGATTGCAGAGACCCCCTCCCCGTTTGGTGGGGGGGGGAGGGTAGAGCAGAGGATTACGATAGTTTTTGTTCTATTTGAAAATGGGTCCCCGTTTGGTGGGGTGGGGGGGTAGCAAAGAGAGGTCCCCGGTTGGTGGGGGGGGGGGGTAGCAAAAAGAGGTCCCCGTTTGGTGGGGGGGTAGGCAAAAGAGATCCCCGTTTGGGGGAGGGGAGGGTCGTCAACAGCCAATCAGATTCAGCCAATCTAGTCTGACTTGGCGACTCCCCCCAAACAGGGACCCCTTTCCGCCAACCCCCCCCCCCCCCAAACGGGGACCCCTTCTGCATACCCCCCCCACTAAACGGGACCCTTTTGCATACCCCCCCACCCAGCGGGGACCCCTTTTGCATACCCCCCCCCCACCAAACGGGGAGGGGGTATGCTTGTCGACCCCCACCAAACGAGGGAACATTCGCGTATTGTGGTCGGAGCACCGTTTCGCAATGCCAAGAAGTGGAGCCCCTTACTCTTCTTCTAATATATAGTGCAATTATGCACTCGTGCTAATACTTTACTGTTTGCTGTTTTAGCTTGGGGGTTCGCTAGCCAGCATTCATACTCAGCAGGACAATGACTTTATTGCTCAACATATACTTCCGTATCTGACCAAATGGACCTCTGCTTGGATTGGACTTGAGCGTTTGGAATCACAGCAAGGCAAGTACAGGACTGTACCTACCTAAGTTTGCCGTGAGACAGCGACATCTTTGCATTTGTCAGATCATATATCTTAGGCACAATAATGGATTTCGTTGTCAGCTCGGCAACATAATTTAAGTAAATGAGATTGATGTTTGTGATTATTCCACATTCCTGGCGTCATATCCTCGGAGTGCGAAATGAAACAATTAATCCCGCTGATCCGATGGATGCCAAGGAAGGAGCACTTGTGAGATCTCCTCATTTCTATTTGATGGCATGGGATTCGGAATTTCTCACATAGGCGAATTCCATTGCTCTTCCAATTACTCTTTCATTAATATTATATTATTTATGTTCGGCAAAACTCAATATAGCTAACTGTCATGTACCCAATACTCTAAGAATGCAACATATTATTTCAGGTGGTTTTGCCTGGACTGATGGCTCTCCATTGGAATACGCCCATTGGGCCTGGGGTGAACCTAGCAGCACCGGAGAAACGTGCTCGGAAATCTACACAACAGGCTGGGAGACAGGATCCTGGAATGACGTTACCTGCTCGAAGTCTTCACCCTACATATGTGGAGTTCACAAAGGCAATATTTATTAAACTATTTGCAATTAATTAAATAATTATTAAATAAATAATAAATTAATACATTGTTAATAGCTTAATTGAATTGGCGCTATTGAATTGATGCCATTATATGAACTTAAGCGTGGCAGGAATAATGAGCTGCAAAATGTCTTATTTTTTGTGCAACACATTTTTGAACATTTGAACCTTTATAAGTAACAGTTTTCACTGGTCAACTAGGATGAGCACGTCGACCCGTCGGCTCGGCCTAGCACGTCGGCCGGACCAAGAAATGTTTTAACTGCGGGCCGAAACGGACCGGATCGGCCCTAGAAAATGTTTCACAGTCACTACTAATTCTCTTTATTTTATAGCAAATTTAACTTTTCGTAGCATAAGCCTCTCCATCTTGCATGGAAGCTTTTGAAAAAATATTGTTAGTAAAATTTTAGAATTTTTCTTTGGGCGGGCTGGTGTAATAGTAAATTATTACTCTCCAGTAATAATTTCCTAGGAAATTATTACGCTCCCAGTAAAAATTTCCTAGGAAATTTTTACTCCCGCTAGGAAATTTTTACTCCCCAGTAATCGTTTCCCTGGGAATTTTTACCACCCCAGTAATACCGCCATTACCTTAGTTAATGAAACTGCGACTTGGATTTCTGGTGTACAATATAGCGAATAGATAATGCAAAACTATCACTTTTCTAAAATTTTCAACTACAAAAATCTGTCTGCGAAAAATTGATTGCTACTGATTTCATTCAATAACAAGACTTTAAAATACAAGTTACACAAAAAATCCATTACAGTTAGATGCTTTAGTTAGATGTAACTGATGATATATTAATATTTTTTAACATTTTCATTACTGTTTATTGGTAATTGCAAAAAATCTCCAACTTCTCCTCCCGCTGCTCATTTGCAATAATTTTTTCAGGATTCCGTAATTCTCAGAACTTCCGACGCAACCTAAATTTAGCGGGACGCAAATTTGGCGCAAATCCTTTTAATTTTCTAATTAAACGAGTTAACTTTTATCCGCTTATTAGATTAAAGAATTAAAGAAACAGCGATTAAAATTTTTAATCCGCCAAATTTTTATCCGTTTAATCTGTGTAACTGCACAAGGATTTCAAGGATTTTAAAACTTTTTAGTTCTGTGCATACGAATTCTACAGGTATAAAACTAAATTATTAACTAAACCTTCTATATATAATACGTAGGAATCTTGCGCTTGCACTGTATTTGTTTCATTAGTGTTTGCTTTGCTTTAGAATTTAGATAAAATAAATTGTTTAAAATAAACATATAGATAAATTTAGTTTAGCTCGATTTAGTCGATAAATTTGTAGAAGTCAGAGTAGTGCAGTGTAGCGCTTCTACTATGGCTGGTGGACCAAGAGGAAACCGAGGACAAGCCCGAACCGGAGGCGTCAGACACCCTTGTACCCACGAAACCAGGACCTAGAAGAGAGAAGGGAAGAGGAAAGTTCAGCTTTTCACCCAACATTGAAAGTGAAGAATTGGCCCAGCCGGGATCGACCACGGCCCTTCTGATCCGGAAACAGACATGCTACCGCTACACCACAGGGCCATCAGCTGAACTCCCATTACAGGCTTATCAATCTTTCTTATGCCTGCTTCCCTTACATCTCCCCGGGTTTCTCTTTAAGACGCGTCCCGCGGCTTACTCAACTCGGAATCGAACCGAGAGCCCATCCAGCGCAGGGCATTCTGAGCCCAAGGGATCCGACACACGTTCCAGACCCCTTTAGATCCAACCAACCAGAAGCAACTACTGGGGGACCGGAGACAGCAGTCCAATCCAGGTCCTGAGGCAGCCTCGCCACATGTAGCGCTTCTACCAGGGCTGGTGGACCAAGAAGAAGCCGAGGACAAGCCCGAACGGGAGGCGTCAGGCACCCTTGTACCCACGAAACCAGGACCTAGAAGAGAGAAGGGAAGAGGAAAGTTCAGCTTTTCACTCAACATTGAAAGTAAAGAATTGGCCCAGCCGGGGATCGAACCACAGCCCTTCTGATCCGGAAACAGACATGCTACCGCTACACCACAGGGCCATCAGCTGAACTCCCATTACAGGCTTATCAATCTTTCCTATGCCTGCTTCCCTTACAAGAGTGTCCGCTCCGCTTTGCGCTGGTCCGGACACAGTTCGAATCCTTTTCCGGTAGTATTTTAGTTTCACAATTGGCAATGGCGATAAAATACTGCCATTCTCTTGTCTCAGAAACCGCAAATGTTGGGAGTTGACACTAGTGAAATGCTAACGTCACTGTACAGTAGGACAATATGTTCTATGAAATACAAACAAAGCATTAAACACATATACTTCCAACACTACGGCGGTATTATTCCCCTTTTAAGGGGTAACTTGTTTCTATTTTAGAGGAGTAAAAATTTCCTAAGAGGTGTAAACATTTCCGGGTCTTATCTCGATTACCCCCCACCACTCAAAATCCTTAAAACTTGACCAAATGAGCTAAAATTTGGTGTGGGTATGTTTTCGACCACGCTGAGTTCAAATATCGCAAAATTTTTCGATTTCGCGAAACTCGATTTTTTCGATTTCTAAGGGGGGACCAAGGGAAACCGAAAAATTTTTTGTCTTCGATTTTGCTGAAAAGATGTATACAGGGGTTTTCGGGGTCGTAGAACACGAATCCGAAGTCCGTTTTTCGATTCAGCTTTTCGTTAGCTCAGTATAAGCTTACATCTTAAGCTTAAATCTTTAGCTATATAAGTAGTTATAAGCTATATTTAGCGATATTTGAACTCAGCGTGGTCGAAAACATACCCACACCAAATTTTAGCTCGTTTGGTCAAGTTTTAAGGATTTTGAGTGGTGGGGGGGGGTAATCAAGATAAGACCCGAAACCCACATTTCCTTGGAAATTATTACTGGGGGAGTAAAAGTATATAAGGAAATCTTTACTGGGGAGTAATAATTTCCCAGGAATTTATTACTGGGGAGTAAAAATTTACGCGAGTACTAATTTACGTTTACACCGGGCCGGACCGAATTTTGTCAGCTTGCGGGCCGGGCCAGGCCGAAACATTTTGTCAGTGGACCGGGCCGGGTATGGTCAACATTAGAAGGGTGTGCCTTAGTAACTGGATTTATGAATTAACTAAACTTTTATGTTTTTGTACAATTTCCTAATTTGTTTTATTTTATCATGTCTAGCTTCTGCGTTTTAGTTGCACCTCCAACAACAACCTGGTCACCACAATACTGCTATGGTGACACAAACTGGGTTCTTTTCGGCAACAATTGCTTCCGAGTTTATCCCAATGGCTATCTTTCCAGAGATCAAGCTGAAACCACCTGTAAATATGAAGGAGCCTTACTTGCCTCAATTCACTCAGAGGATGAGCAAAATTTTGTTGAAACTTTAGTAAGCTGCTAACTACATAATTACTATATATACCGTTTTCATTAATTTAGTTTCATTCCTCAGAGCACCAACATCGTATTGTCCCAGGTTAGAAACCATAATTCGTTGAAACTTTAATAAAGGATGGCGTACAGTTTAATTGTAATTGTAATTTAATTTAATTTATCCTACAGGGTATCTTGTAGTGTTGTTTCAGTAACCGATTTTAGTTTCAGTTTCAGTTTCAGTTTCAGTCGGCGGTCCAAGACGGTTTCAGTTTCAGTTTCAGTTTCAGGTCTCCTCCCAGAATAGTTTCAGTTTCAGTTTCAGTTTCAGTCGGGATCTCAAAATAATTTCAGTTTCAGTTTTAGTTTCAGTCGGAGTTTCAGTTTCAGTTTCAGTTCATTCGAAAAATTGCAGTTTCCAGCCCTGAGACATACTAAAATGCATAAATTTATGATTATTTATACTCCTACAGCAGAGTATTAACGATAAAACCGCTTAAAACCTCCAAATCTTCATGTTTTGAGAAAAGACTGAAACTAGTTTTAGGCCGAGTTTCAGGTTTTTACCCAATCTAGTTTCAGTTTCAGTTTCAGTTTCAGTTTCAGGTCTCATCCCAAAATAGTTTCAGTTTAAGTTTCAGTTTCAGTGCCTGAAACTGAAACCTGTACAACCTGAAACCTAGTTTCAGTTTCAGTGCCTGAAACATCACTAGTGAAACAAGCTTTTCTGCCTGCTGCAGCCGGTGTTCTTTTCCTTTCACTAAACTTTATTTAACCTATTGTGGTATTCAGAAATTAAGCCGGTCCAGCTTATGATCCGATGACCGGACCCACCACTCACTGACCCAATATTTTTGAAATCTCGGAATTAAAGTTGCACATTAATAATAGCGCATTCACCTAGTGGAGTGAGATCTTTCTGGTGTTTCCCGCATTTTTAGTTTCCTAAACTAGAATTAAGAAAAACTTGATATTTTGCTAAAAGTCGTCAGTCCGAAAAACTTTGAATGTTAGTAAAAACTTCGGAATAAAATGAGAATTGGAATAGCTATTCCGGAATAACTTTATTCTCAGAATAGCTAGTCCGATTTGGTGCAATCGGCCGAGTGTTAGTTAATTTCGAAGTAAAAGAAACCTAAACAAATATGAGCGCAACAAGTGTTTAGCTAATAGATAATATTTGAATGAAGTACTTATTGAGTCGAGACATACTAAAATGCATAAATTTATGATTATTTATACTCCTACAGCAGAGTATTAACGATAAAACCGCTTAAAACCTCCAAATCTTCATGTTTTGAGAAAAGACTGAAACTAGTTTTAGGCCGAGTTTCAGGTTTTTACCCAATCTAGTTTCAGTTTCAGTTTCAGTTTCAGTTTCAGGTCTCATCCCAAAATAGTTTCAGTTTAAGTTTCAGTTTCAGTGCCTGAAACTGAAACCTGTACAACCTGAAACCTAGTTTCAGTTTCAGTGCCTGAAACATCACTAGTGAAACAAGCTTTTCTGCCTGCTGCAGCCGGTGTTCTTTTCCTTTCACTAAACTTTATTTAACCTATTGTGGTATTCAGAAATTAAGCCGGTCCAGCTTATGATCCGATGACCGGACCCACCACTCACTGACCCAATATTTTTGAAATCTCGGAATTAAAGTTGCACATTAATAATAGCGCATTCACCTAGTGGAGTGAGATCTTTCTGGTGTTTCCCGCATTTTTAGTTTCCTAAACTAGAATTAAGAAAAACTTGATATTTTGCTAAAAGTCGTCAGTCCGAAAAACTTTGAATGTTAGTAAAAACTTCGGAATAAAATGAGAATTGGAATAGCTATTCCGGAATAACTTTATTCTCAGAATAGCTAGTCCGATTTGGTGCAATCGGCCGAGTGTTAGTTAATTTCGAAGTAAAAGAAACCTAAACAAATATGAGCGCAACAAGTGTTTAGCTAATAGATAATATTTGAATGAAGTACTTATTGAGTCAGTCGAGACTGGCGGTTAATTAATTTGCTGTGCTGTTTGATTATTCCAGTTGTCTACTTCTGCATTCAGCTATGACTACTGGATCGGCTTCACTCGGCGAACACCAAATGACCCTTTCCTGTAAGTTATAACTGCCTGTTATACAGCTATTAAATATATATAATGTTAACATTTATTTAATATGAAATAATACTATCCATCTTCGCCTACTATTACTAAATGTTCTGATACAATCCTATTTTAGCTGGTCAGACGGAAGCCCAGTGAATTACATCAATTGGTATCCTGGCGAACCCTCAGACGATGCTTGTGTTGTCATCCACAATTCATACGACTATTTCAATCGTAAATTAACTTTTATGTGCTGTTATTGAGTGCTGCATAAATGGTTAAATCTGTTTGCAAAATTTTATAAACTTAACCTAGCAATTTTAATCTTGATGTAGGATTCCCGTGTTATAAACTTTTTATTAAAGTTAATAACAAAATGAAAGCCCGCGCCCTAGTATTTTGTTTCGACGTGTTAATGGATTTAACTAACTGATCTGTTCTATACTTAAAATACCTTATAAACTCATAAATAATATTTGATGAAATAAGTTTTGGAACGCATTATTCTTACATTTAATTAAATCATCAGCCTTTATTTGTAAAGTTTATTTTTTGAAGTCATTTTGTGACGCTGAAAGCAGTATTGTAGATACTTGGGCAACAGAAGACTGCAGACGTCAGCTTCCTTATATCTGTGAGAAGGGACACAGCACTGCATCACCTAAAACTACAGTCATGCCTACTCCTGGTACTGGCGGATGTCCCAGTGGGTGGTATACCTATCGAGACTGTAAGTATGTTTTTTGTAATTTAATTTCTTAATTAATTTAATTTCTTTAACTTCCAATTTAAGGTTTCATACATTTTTACTTGCTGTACTTTTTGAGCGTTTGTTTTGCTATGACAGCTGTTCAACGGCGTAAGTACCGTCTTAACATCGCAACCTTTGTTATTTAGCCAGCAGGTGCTTCAACGTATTTGTGAAATCAGAGAACTTCGACTGGGCCAAGTGGTACTGTGCACAGATGGGCGATAATGGTAACTTGGCATCGGCACATTCCAGATCTGACAACGGTAGTTTTTAGTATTGAGTTAATGTTATCGTCATCAATCGTCATCACACTTTGTATCATCACGCTCGCAGTATGCATCCATTTGATGGTCCTCATTCTGCACACGAAGTTTTTTGGTCCATGATTAATGCTAAAATATGTACTACCACTTTTTAGATTTTCTCACGGTCCTAATGTCCATATTTGGATACGACGCTTGGATTGGCTTGGAGTCTGCTCCAGATGATATCAAGTCTTATCAATGGACTGATAAAACTCCAGTCGACTACACGAATTGGCGTAAAGATCAACCGGCACCTCCAGATCCTGAAAGTCCTGACGATGTAAGCTTTAAATGAAGTGCAGAAATATAAGGAATAATTCATTTGTTCTTGTGTTTGCTCACCATTACGTATTTTTCAAGTTAGCATCCATCTTCGACCGCTGAATACTTGTCCATTTTTCTATTCCTACAGTTGCTGTCCTTCCTTTGTGTTGTTTCTGTTGTTGCATACGAATAATGTGTATACTGTAGATTTCTATGTGATTTTCTATTTAAGTTTTCATTTTGTATTCTAGAGGCAGTGCGGAGTTCTGAATGGCTTTGATGTTGGAGGTACCTGGAGTGCTGCGGACTGCAGTTACTACAGGCCGTTTATTTGTGCAATTGACAGAGGTGAGCTAATCCTGAACAAAATTATAGCCAGCAAGAACGTGGAATGAAATATTCCGTTGATCCTTTAAACTAACACAAAAACACGTTAATTAGTAGCTGATCTCAATAACTGTTACATTTCAGCTTTAAATATGCCATGTACTCATATAATGGATGAATGAGAGAATAGTAATGAGATTTCCTTCAGATAACTCACGGTTTGTTACCTCCCTTAAAGCTAAAACTCTCACAAAATGGCTTCATCTTGTGGAAAACTGAAGCTTTGGCTAGATTTCTTTAGATATTCTGGTATAGTGGTAGTCTGATTATGGTGAGCCCACCAAACTTTTCTCTTGAAAGTCGTGAACATAACCGTAAATTGACATTCAAACTTCTTACGGATAGGGTCGGGTAGACGTAAATTGACGTACCATTTCTACAATATTATGCAATTGTTCTATGTTATAAATATGACTATATCTATGTTGAGAACTTTTTCTTTTATCACACTGGCGGTGCTTATACACACGTACAACGTAGATAGCGTATACTTGTGAGTTTACCAATACACACATATTTTTGTATAAATCTTGTACGGAAATATACTTTCATTATATACTTTTCCGTTTCAGATCCTCAAATTCCAACTAAGCCTCCGCCAACACCATCTGGGAAATACAGTTGCCCGGAAGGATTTCTTTATTACTACAACTCACGATCCTGTTACAAGATAGCAGACGCCAGCCCCAGCTGGCCTGAAGCTAACTCAATGTGTAGGAAACTCAATCCTGATGCTCACCTGCTTAAGATTGACAACTTATTCGAGCAAATTTTTGTTAGATTAATGATTTCACACCATCAGCCGGAAGTCAGTGACGCCTGGATTGGTCTTCATAGTGTGAGCGTTCTAATAATTTTTTATACAATTTTTTATTATCTTCAATAATATACATGGAGATATATAAGGAAAAGTATAACCGGTGTATATGTCATAAACAAATGTAGTGACATACTCTATGCTTTTATCTAAAACCGGATGGCCCCCGGAAAATCGAATCAGCTGATACCTCAAAAATTGCCACTCATCGACAAGAGGTAGGTTTGTTTGCTGAAGTTCGTGAACACAAGCAATGTTCCAGGTTCCAGTAATGCCAATGCTGCAGTCGTATATAATGTGAATGCCAATTGGCAAACATTTTGACTAGATTAATTCTATTTTATCTCAGTTTACTTCATTTCTTTATATTTGACTGTTTTAGGACGGCACTAAGTTTATCTGGGCAGATAAAACTTCACTTGTTTTTACCAACTGGGCTGAATCACAGCCAAGTCTTCAGGCGGGCGAAAACTGCGTTAAGATGAGCACAGATGGTACATGGGATGACGTTCCATGCCATCAAAATCTCCTTACCTTCTGTGAATATAACTTAGACCGTAAGTGCTTTCCATTTGTTAAAGTTAATAAAAAAGTTTGCTTTAAAATTGTTGATGCTAGTTTAAATAAGAAAGAAATAAGAAGAAAGTCATGTACCATAGGCTCGAGAATTCATGAACATGGAGCATGGACAGTAGTGAGGGACTTGAAACCTGATGAAACCATGTCTACCATGAACCATAAACCATGAACTTTTAAATGGGAGCTGTAGCTCTTCTACCAGGGCTGGTGGACCAAGAAGAAGCCAAGGACAAGCCCAAGACGGGAGGGATCAGGCACCCTCGTACCCACGAAACCAGGACCTAGAATAGTGAAGGGAAGGGGGGAGGTTCAGCTTTTCACTCACCATTCCAGTCGGGGCTAGAACCACAGCCCTTCTGATCCCGGGACAGACGTGCTAATCAATACTCCACAGGGCTGTTTGCTGAACTCCCATATCAGGCTTATTAATCTTTCCAATGCCTACCTCCCTTACAGAGCTACTTCGTTCGATTGTTTTCTCTAATATTTCAAAATATTAATTAATGTTAAATAAAACTATTATAGCAGCACCACCGACCAGGAAACCTGAAGTTGTTGGAGTCTGTCCTGTCTCTCCCAGCATTAAGAACCCTTGGATTGATGGCGGCTATGGTCATTGCTACAAAGTAAATCTTAAATCGTTTCTGTGAATTTGTTTTCTTGTGTCCTTGAAGCGTACAAACGGCTACTCTGGCTGCACCGATAAGTAGCTATTCCTCATCATTTGGAAGACAATAAAAAGTAGCCATGCGCGTAATGGCACCTCTGTGAAGCACGTTCATGCGAAGGTAATCCTTCGCTCACAGCTGCAGCTTTAGTTCATTTTAGCTGATTGATTTTACTTTAAAATATTTGCTGCATCACTATGTTGTTTTAGATTGTTTCTGACGAGTACATTTCTGCGGGTGATGCCGAACTGCGATGCAGAGAAGAAGGAGCAGAACTTCTAAGCGTTCACAGCTTCGAAGAAGATTTCCAGTTTCTGTATGATCACTGTCAATATTCTAAAGGGCCTTGGTGGATCGGCCTAACAAAACAGAGCAATGGTATGAGCTTTAAGCTTAACCAAAATTTGGCCCAGGTCCACAGTAGGTCGCCAGATGGCGTCGATCGACAGCAGGCTGGCCGGTCGTAAACAGGTCAGCCAACCCTCCGATAACCCGCCAGCTCGTCGAATAACGGTCGGCCGATCGGCCCGCTTTTGTAGCCTATCACTAAACTAGCTATCGTATGTCCTGAAAACTATAAAATATCTTATGTTTTTGCAAGCTTGCATTTTGAGTTGCTGGAGAAAAGTAGCACCGGAAGGCAGACCGGCCGGAGTCGCGAGTTAGGCCGACAAGCCCATGAAATATAGGGCTGGTGACTACTAAACAACACTATCATAGAGTTCAACCTGTTTTTGTTGTTAGCTGCGAGGGGCTAAAGCTAACTTTCATGGAACACCTTGGCGGCTGTGCAACAGTCCTCCCTAAATGGTAAACTGTGAAACTTCTATCAAGAGGAGTAATCAAAGGTAGACAACCACACCAAACGATCCTTATTCGAATTGGTTTTAAATAAAGTCACTCCAGTTAAGTTAATTTCATCTTTGGAACTTTATTTTGAAGGTGGCTGGAGTTGGCTTGATAACACCCCCTATGATTTCACTTTCTGGGCATATCAACATCCGGACATGTCAGCAACTGGCCAGCGCTGTGTCTATATGACAAGAAACATTGATTGGGTTGACACCACGTGTGATGTAAAAGCCAACTACATATGCAAAATCAAAATAAGTTAGTAGTTTTCTGTTGCATAATGCACAATTTGTTAAGGCTTAATTGCTTCTTCTGATTACATTGTGTATATATGGTTGTATATATTGTATATATTCTGTAATATACTTTTTTCCAGTGGGCAATCCATACGGTCATGGCATGCTTTGATTATTTTTCAGAGCAAATTCCTCCACATACTCCGGATAGTGGTTCTGGCACTGGTTCTACTCTATCTTATGGCCCAATTGTCGATCCAACTGGACCAGTTGTCAATCGTAAGTATCCCACAGAGGAAATATAATTATATACATACTAATGCAAAGCTATTAATTCCTAAGGAAATTATTACTGCCATTAAGACTGCTGAATGTTAAAGCTCGGTAACCGTAATAAGGATACTTTATCTGGATTAACTTTGTCTCTCAGATGGTTTTAATTCGTTTTTCAACGCCTAATTGGAACAATAAAGCCAATTTTATATGCTTTTTCATTTCATTTCTTTTAATTTTATTTTAGCGAATACGGCTACTCCCGGCTTGTCTTCCTTGGGAATTGCTGGGATCGTCCTTACTGTAATTGTAGCCATTCTGGTGTTGGCCGTTGTCTACCTCGTTGCCATTCAATATCTTCGCGGACCGCGCGCTGAAAGTGCAACACTTGGTAGTCTTTTTAATTCTCGCAATGGTGCTCGCAATGGTGCTGTGCAGCCTTCGGCTCCTGGAGGTTTTGGAAATGTCTCTTATTCTGCCAGCACTGATGACGCAAAAATCTTTGGAAAACAAGTAAGAAGACATACTTTAGTGATTGGAAAAATCAGTTAACCAAAATGCTGCATGCTTTACCCAGTATCACGATATCAGAGAAGTCAATATTGAATAAGATGGGAGAACATGTTGAATTACTGGTCCTTGTGTTTCTATAAAATTACTAGTTTTCAAGAAGAAAGGTTAACAAAGAAATTATTTGATACTGTGAGCGTTCATGAATTCGCAAATTAAATATGCTTAACGATGCTCTCTTGTATAAGTCAGAATATCATTTTTCAATACTGGGTTTTTTACTTTCCATTGCTTGTTTTAGGACAATTCTGAAATGAGAGATTACAATCCCTCAGAAGGAGGAGGAGCTTCGGCATAAAGCCAATCTGTTGATCTGTTCATTTCCAAATTTAGTTCATGTCATTTTGCATTAGTGTTTTATCAGTTTTGTAATAAACAATAAATACATTTTCACTAAGCCACCAAATTTGTTAACTAATATTAACATTTCCTTCAAAACAGTTTTCACATGCGTAAATCTCACAAAGGTGACAACATTATTAATTGTAAAAAAGTTGTAAGGGCTTAACTGGCAAGACAAAGGTTATTCTATAGGCTGTGTCCTTTTTTCTTCTTATTTGTTATTGCAAAATATGCCCTGATTCCGAATTCTGCCAAGAGGGATCACCTTATTATTCGGTTTGGGCCAATCCTGAAAGTGCCAAACCACATTCTGAGAAAAGGCACGTCTTCTCAGCGTCTTGTTTAAAAGGACATAGGTAGCAGAATGTGCAGTGCTGGCGCACATGTAAACAAAGTTGTGATAGAGGCCTTTCCATTTGGCCTTTTCCGCGAAACAGAAATAGATGAATGGTATGTCAACGATCGGCAACCAAAGCGATGTTAGAAAGAATTGAACAAAAATTCTGAATTCTCTTTGTCGTCTGATATTTTCATCGGTCATTCCAATTGTAGCTAAATAAGACAAAGGCTTCAAAAAAGTGATAATCTTCAACTACAAATAAATACAATATGGAAGTACGACTTTTTTACTTCGCAGCTTAATAGTCCTTCCCCAACGATTTTTCAATAAGAAATCAGACTTTGTTAACTCTCCCCTGCTACATATCAGTTATATGCACAATGTTTTCTGTTTTCTCAAAAGGCAATCCTGGCTAATTTTACCATTTTGATATTTCTCTTAGAAAAATTTAGACTTAGAGATTTAGAGAGAGCACAGGATTTATTGCTAGCAATTCCAATGTAACAATCTTTGAACACAAACTACGGATTCATTCAAAACTTTCATTCTCGATTTTATTAATTTAAAAACGTTTTGGTGGATTCTGCTTGTTGCTTGTACTCAGCCCACACATTTATCGCGTTCTTCCTCTTTTTCGGTGGTTTTACCTCATATCCTTCAAGTGGTTGGGAAGTAACTTTTCGCCTACTCAATATTAATTGAAAAGCACAACATAAGCATGACGGTAGCTTCCCTGAGATTGCTGCGGCGTACCCACGTCAGCACTGTTCATGTTCTCATGTTTTCTGTTAGTGAACTGCATTTCTCCACCTCTTTCTAGCTTGCGTGGACCATGGAGGTCAGTACATTAAAGGTATTACTAGACCCTATCAATGCTAGATATACATGTTTATACAAATTAAAATAAAAAATACCAGTCTGACCTGCTTTGGAGATATTGTGCAGTCGTATGTACTCTCGGAAAACAACTGCATTGAGAATGTAAACTACAGCCAAAGCAGACATAACCTGAGTCAATTCTCCAAAAGCAATAACTTCTCCAAACGTATTATCCACAACCCAAGACCAAGTGAAGTATTCCGGATCATACAGTAAGTAGGCGTTAGAGTTCAGGGAAGGAAGTGAATATACCAGTCCAAAACACCAACAGGCACCACTGTACATAACTGTACGCCTTAAAGTAAACAGAGTCTTGCAAGAGTCGTTTCGACACAGCCTGTAGTATCGGTTGACTGCCAAAAGACACTGAGATGGCAGTGCGGTAAACCAGCCGACATTTAACACAAACCCAGCCAGAGCACAACCAAATCTGCCGCCCAGTTGACGATTTAATAAAGTGCAGGGAGCGGTATAAAAGATCATAACAACTAAACAATGCAGGTCAGCAATACACAGAGAACGAGCTGCGATGAAGTATGGATTTTCGAAATATTCGCTAGAATTTGATACCCCCCTCAGAAAGATAAAAGAAAACGTCAGTCCGATGAAAGCTGTCAGCGAGATTATGACTGCGGCAACGACAGAAATTACTGATAGTTTCAGATCAAAGTCGGATGCTAATGAGGAATTGGAATAAATACTGGAGTTGTTAAATAAAGTAAACATTTTCAGCAATAACAGTGCAGTTGAATAAAGCTGAAAATAAAGATCTGAAATTACAATTTTATGATCTGAGAAAAGTAGCATTAAGTATCAGTACACGACTATTTGTTATTTATATACCAGTTCAGAAGAAGAGTAAGCCATTAGAGGGCTTCTCATTAGGGGAGTGGTCGTCCATTCTCTTTTTTCTTGTCTTTTGACACTCCCCCAACGGAAATGGTCTTTCCACATGTAATTTCATTGGCTGACGGCGACACAATCCCCCAACCCCATGTGAGGTGGGAGGGGAGTATGTTTTAAGCTAATTTTTTTATAGAATTGATAGTGACATTTTGCACTTTTGGTGTCTTTTGCACTCTGAAGGTCAACTCGGCATTTTAAAAAACTTTCATAAAATAATCAACATTAGCAGATTCAATTACGTCATTGTACAAAGTTTCCACGAAACTGTCAGTAAAACAATAATTACCTTTCCTCAAAATTATAAGGGTCGGTGCGGGATCTATCAAGGCACGTATACCTTATGACACCTCATCTATCAAGCTACTTATGACTGAATGGTAAAGGTAAAGCAAGAACAGAAATGAAATTAACGACTAACACAAAGGGAAAACAGTTATACATATACTCCTTCCTTACTTGACTGCTATTAAATTCACAAAAGATAATTATTGAATTATTGAATTGAAGCAATATTGTACTGAGCTGAATTAAAACAGTGAATTGAACTCAATATTGAAATTTCCCGTTTATAAAATTTAAAATTTTAATTTATATGTACAAACTTGATCATAGATTTATGACCGAATACGATGTAGCTCACTCTATCAACTGGAAGGGCGGTGCCGTGAAAGCTGTACTTGTTACAAACAAAATAGCTAACTTTGATTATCTTATTTTCTGGCTTTCAGGGTTTACGGTCTTGTTCGAGTCCTGGTTCGTAGTCGTACCTAAAGGCAAAATGATTGAGATTTTGTGAACTGATACAATCTGTTGAGGTTTGAGTAGGCTGACAGAGGAATAATGGCCTTTTAATGTTCTATTATGACCGACCTCCAGCATACCTGATCAGCCAGCTGCTGAAGGTCTCCTCAGTCGTAAAGCATACTTTAACAGTCCAAAAATAAGAAACGAGAACGCCAAAAAGCGAAATGAAATGGAATGGAAATACTAAAAATAGAAGGTAGAGCTAGAAATTACCTGCAGGGCAAGCTTTTTCAGGTTTGCCGGTTAACTATTGACTCTACCATTATTATACTTATTACTACCTTTATTAATAGACACGAAGAACGCAAGATCACTTTTTTTACAATTCGGGTTTCTCTTGCAATGAGACCTCAAGGGACTACAAGACGTTGCCTTGCAAGTTGGCATTACTGTCAAAAACTGTACTAATTAGACTATGACAAGCCAGTTCATTTCCAGATGTATCTTGAAAGCTTGGCGATCATTTTACTGGAATATTATTAGATTCCCACAGAAGCTAGAATAAATGTCCGACAATGAACCCTTTTTATCTCGATTTGAGCATTTTTGTGGTACTTAGACTGACTGATCCCTCCTAAACCTTATAAATCTACATTCACACTTTTGCTACCCGTTGCTATCCAAGAACAGACTAAACAGACTAATAGTTTGAAAATTAACAGGGATGGAAACTGGGTCATTATTTCTGACCCATGACCCACTTGACCCAAACGCAAATTTGACCCAGACCCAAGGCGACCCATGAGATTTGAAAATTCCGTGACCCAGACCCAAAAGACCCAATCGTTTTCGTGACCCAGACCCAAAAGACCCAATCGTTTTCGTGACCCAGACCCAGCTGACCCAAGAACTATCGTGACCCAGACCCAAATGACCCAATAAAATAACTCGACCTTAACTGACTTTACATTTTCCTCTTGTGAAGTGGTTTTGAAACGCCGTAACTTTCTCGATTTTTGAAGTTGGGTAAGAAGTTGGGTAGTAAGAAGCTGGGTAGGTATACCTTATATATACCACATGTATAGTTTGTAGGTTCAAAGCTCCTCAATCTTGTCATTTTCTTTATTTTTCAATAATAGTTATTCTACTGGAAAGATCTGATTGGTTGATGTAGCAAACTATTTAAAATTTTAAAATTTTAAAATTTATAGAAGTGTACATGACTTACGTGAACCATCGAGAATAACAGCTAACTGTACTGAATTCAGAGAAGCAATACTAAATTCAACTTAAAATTCGCGTCGTCGGCGCTAAAAATTTTGTAGCAGCGAGAGTTTTACGTAATTGGAACAATGTCAGATCTTCGAATTTGAAATTTGGTAAGACCCTGAGTAGTATAGGGCGAGC
>JASAND010031267.1:0-17214 GCA_030248195.1 Trissonchulus latispiculum
TCTTGTTCCTATCCCATTTCTATGGACAGCGGCGTTTTGATTAC
Source organism: Trissonchulus latispiculum (assembly GCA_030248195.1). NCBI lineage: Eukaryota > Metazoa > Nematoda > Enoplea > Enoplida > Ironidae > Trissonchulus > Trissonchulus latispiculum. The sequence continues at coordinate 45 of JASAND010031267.1, forward strand.
AAAAAATAAAAAAATTTAATTTCTAATTTTAATTTGCTGTTCCATAAAACGCTTTTAATTGCCTGACTGTACACTTCTAACTTTAAAAACCACTAACCCTTACTAAAGCCTGAGCACTAAAGTTGTGAACTCGTATAAACTGGAGAAGGCAAAATTTTGATCCATGAGTCATTTCATTATGCAATTTTTGTCATAACCAATTATACTTTATTGCTTATCTCTTCCAAAATTTTGATTTAATTCTAGGGTCGCATGACCGGAGCCTTAATCGGTGCTGTCTACTGAGTTGCAATTGGTCGTCCTCACAGTTCGGATACAACAATGGTGTCATGAATGTACCTAAGGAGGTATACAGCCTGCGCAGGATGCATAAATTGAAAACGTCTTTACTGTTTGTAAAATTAGTCTTAGGGCTTTTTCGTGCAGCGAGTTAAACGAGTTAAAGGAGTTAAAATTAACTCAATCCTTTTCGCGCACAGGGTTAAAAGAGTGAAGCAGTTTACCTTAACTCGCGCACAGGGTTAAAAGAGTGAAGCAGTTTACCTTAACTCGCGCACGACAAGATCCTTCGCACGAAATTATAATTTGATTCGGTTCTTATGAATGAAAATTTAAAATCTGAGCTTACTGGATTACACTTATCAATCGACTTTTACAGTTTCGATTTTGATTTGTTTTTAATGCTTTACATTGGACCTGGACATGTGTAATGGTTCTTCAAATCCAAACTGGATTCGAAAAAGTCCTACGGTCCATAAGTCCTAAGTCCATAACACAAACCCATGGAAATTGAAGAAAACATTACTTCTTTTATGATTTTCATTAAACGGGTTGTGGTGCATGTAGTTACAGTTATCAATATACCATTAACTACATTTTTCCGTACAGGTGATTCAAAAATGGGTAAATCAAAGTTCCATCGAAAAGTTCAACTCAACGTTGACCTCTGAGAACTCTGATTTCATCTTTGGTTGGATGGTTTCGGTGTTTTGCATCGGCGGCATGATTGGCGGCGTTTTCAGCGGACCTCTGGCCGATCATGCAGGAAGGTGGGTTTCACTTTTGAACAAGCCGAAACATGGCATGAATAAAATTCGATATTAAAAAAATTAAATACGTTAAAATCCAACAAAGCAGATAACCATGAGGATATTGAGTTGCAGGTGTGCAAAACCTTCTTGGACTTTTACTGTACCGCTGTAGGTTTCCATTGCTTTACAGATAGCTGTTGGTATTAACTGCATACGACTTCCCAACTTGCTGTCCGCAATCTCCCAGAGGGGTCTATGACCCTACTTCAACCCGGTTTTACGGTTTCTGAAGATATTTTGAGCAGAAAAACCCGAAGAAACCCTCCATCACAAACCTCTAGAGTATTGATTGGATTGGTTGAGCCGATTGGAGCATAGATTAACTCCGCTCGCAAATGGAGTTGAAATGTTTTTTCAAATTTTTGCTAAGTTTTTATTTAGGAAATTGAATTAAATTCATCTATGGGGTCTCATTTTGCCAACTATTTGAAGCAAGTAAGTTGAATTAAAAATTAGAACTGGCTTCGACCTCTTTACTTTGTAAAGCTTGAGTTTTACAATTCTAAACATTATTTTGCTATCTTTTATTCTTTTAATCATACAGGATTATTTTTCGTTTAGAAAAGGAGGCATGTTGTGGAATAATATTACTGCCTTGGTTGGTGCCGCCATTCTAGGAGTTGCTAAAATCAGTGGATATTATTTCCTCATATTTATTGGCAGAATTATTGTTGGAATAAATGCTGGTAAATAGTTTTATACAGGTTTTTTGACAATTTTTAGCATGGACAGGCTGAGACCAATTTTGTGGCAATAAGTTTTTGAGTTTGCAAGTATTTCTAAGTTTTGATTAAAGCCTGGATCATTGGAATACAGATCTAAAATGTTTGTTTGATTGTTAAGATCTGTTTATATGTGGAGATTATAGGACTTTTATTTATCATCGTAATTTTGTTTATATTTAGGCATTAGTTCTGCTTTGGCTCCACTCTATATGGTCGAGATAGCCCCTGTTAATCTTCGAGGCGCCTTGGGCACCATCTGCCAACTCTCCATCACTTTCTTCATGTGCATATCTGAGATCCTGGGCATACCAAGCATACTTGGCTCTGACGATTTATGGCCACTGCTCTTAGGTGAGATATGCATTCAGCTTTTATGCTAACAGGACAATTGTTGGGAATTATACAATTAATACCTAATGATTACAAAAATGGGACTGGTGAAAAAGTTTCAGTGTATAAGCAAAGTGAAAATTTTGGCAAGCCTCAGTTGAATCCTTAAGGGTGCTTCCTAAACTGCGGCCCGGCCCGGCCCGGCCCGGCCCAAAGTGCCTAAAATGCGGCCTCATGTTAAATTTTCAAAATACACTAGAATTGGATTTTTGAGCCGCAAATAGCCTAAAGTGCGGCCCTAGGCCGCAAACTTCCTAAACTGCGGCCCAATCATCCTTGGCCGCAAACTGCCTAAAATGCGGCCCGAACTGTCTTTGGGCCGCAAACTGCCTAAAATGCGGACCGAACAGTCTTTGGGCCGCAAACTGCCTAAACTGCGGCCCGAACTGTTTTTGGGCCGCAAACTGCCTAAACTGCGGCCCGAACTGTCTTTGGGCCGCAAAATTCCTAAAATGCGGCCCGAACTGTTTTTGGGCCGCAAAATGCCTAAAATGCGGCCCGAATTGTTTTTGGGCCGCAAAATGAATAAAATGCGGCCCGAACTGTCTTTGGGCCGCAAACTGCCTAAAATGCGGCCCGAACTGTCTTTGGGCCGCAAACTGCCTAAACTGCGGCCCGAACTGTTTTTGGGCCGCAAACTGCCTAAACTGCGGCCCGAACTGTCTTTGGGCCGCAAAATTCCTAAAATGCGGCCCGAACTGTTTTTGGGCCGCAAAATGCCTAAAATGCGGCCCGAATTGTTTTTGGGCCGCAAAATGAATAAAATGCGGCCCGAACTGTCTTTGGGCCGCAAACTGCCTAAAATGCGGCCCGAACTGTTTTTGGGCCGCAAAATGCCTAAAATGCGGCCCGAACCGTTTTTGGGCCGCAAACTGCCTAAGATGCGGCCCGAACTGTCTTTGGACCGCAAAATGCCTAAAATGCGGCCAAACTGAGAGAATAGTTGCAAAAACCAAAGATTTTTATCTTTTCACCTAAAAATGCGGGACTGGTCCCAGAATGTTAAGAAATTTTCATCTACTTTCATCATAAAAATTGGAGCCTGTAAGGTTACATTTACACAATGCGATACCAGCACCTTAAAGAGATCTATGCTTTGTTTGCTGGTAGTCATCAAAACGCCAATCATGAAATTGAACAGACACTTTATGCCAAATTTACCAAAATATTGCACTTCTTAAAATTGGGAAACGGTGATTGAGGACAATTGTAAGGCAAAATGATCCCACAAAATCCCACTGATCCCACATGGATGAGTTTTCGATCCCATCCCATAGGATCCCATCCCAGATGCCAACACTGCTTTGAATACACCAAAATTTTGATCAAATGATATTGCTGATTTATGTGAAGAATACCGAGAACTAAATATCGTCATTGGACCCACCTTTTGCTTGACAAAAAGTTGACATCAGTTTTCAAATGATTCCAGCACGGAAATGTATGGAAATTAGGAAGAACACTGCTTACACTGAGTCTCATTGTGGTTTCTCCTATTTTACTCTTATTCAGTTATGTTCAAAACATTACTACTTTTTAGCCAACTTTATTTAGTTTTTGTCTCCAAAAAGGGCTGGGGGAGGGAGTTCGAGGGGGTAGCGAAGAGTTGGGGGGAGGGTATGTCATCAAATATGGAGGATCTGGCCAAATAATTTGGGAAGATACCCCTAATACGTCCCCCACAAACTATGCCCCTCGAGCAGGAAACAAAAAGTTGGGGCCGCAGTTTAGGCAGTTTGCGGCCCAAAGACAGTTCGGGCCGCATTTTAGGCAGTTTACGGCCCAAAGACAGTTCGGGCCGCATTTTATTCATTTTGCGGCCCAAAAACAATTCGGGCCGCATTTTAGGCAGTTTGCGGCCCAAAAACAGTTCTGGCCGCATTTTAGGCAGTTTGCGGCCAAGGATGATTGGGCCGCAGTTTAGGCAGTTTGCGGCCTAAAGACAGTTCGGGCCGCATTTTATTCATTTTGCGGCCCAAAAACAATTCGGGCCGCATTTTAGGCAGTTTGCGGCCCAAAAACAGTTCTGGCCGCATTTTAGGCAGTTTGCGGCCCAAAAACAGTTCGGGCCGCAGTTTAGGCAGTATGCGGCCCAAAGACAATTCGGGCCGCATTTTAGGCAGTTTGCGGCCCAAAAACAGTTCGGGCCGAAGTTTAGGCAGTTTGCGGCCCAAAGACAGTTCGGGCCGCATTTTAGGCAGTTTGCGGCCCAAAGACTGTTCGGGCCGCATTTTAGACAGTTTGCGGCCCAAAGACTGTTCGGGCCGCATTTTAGGCAGTTTGCGCCCCAAAGACAGTTCGGGCCGCAGTTTAGGCAGTTTGCGGCCCAAAGACAGTTCGGGCAGCATTTTAGGCAGTTTGCGGCCCAAAGACAGTTCGGGCCGCATTTTAGGCAGTTTGCGACCAAGGATGATTGGGCCACAGTTTAGGCAATTTGCGGCCAAGGATGATGGGCCGCAGTTTAGGAAGTTTGCGGCCTAGGGCCGCACTTTAGGCTATTTGCGGCCCAAAAATCCAATTCTAGTGTATTTTGAAAATTTAACATGAGGCCGCATTTTAGGCAATTTGGGCCGGGCCGGGCCGGGCCGGGCCGCAGTTTAGGAAGCACCATTCTTAAGTCTGATCTCTAATCGCAATAATGTAATTAGAACATCAGTGATGCCACATGAAAGAAGTGCATCAAGGTTACAGAGAACATTTTCATGACATGTATAACTATTTGCATAATTAGTTTTATTTGTAATTTTTATGTATTTATTTCGTCCGTTATTTGAGGTAGCATAACTTTGTCTATTTTAGCTATCACATTTCCATTTGCTGTATATCAACTGATTGCAATTCCGTTTGCTCCAGAATCTCCAAAATATCTAATTGCTAGCAAAGGAAATGTGGAGAAAGCCCGACAAGGTGAAAATCCTTCTATATAACTCCATAATATATTGGACTTTGTCATTCCTCTGGCACATTATTTCATAATTCCTAAATTGTACCTAGTTTTCATCTGTGACATTACTTTAGTTTAGTTTTCTTTTAATTACTTTTTTAAAACGATGCACTTATTTCTAGTTTTAATTTTAACCGCCAACTATATTGTGATATGATGATTATTTGGTATACCTACATAAGTTGTTATAAAGTGATTTTATGAGAAGTAATTGACCGTTTCGTTTTTGATTTTAGTTTTGCAAAAGTTGAGGGATTCAGATGATGTAGACGATGAAATTGACGAAATGCAAGAAGAGGTGGATCGGATGAGAAAAGAATCCGAAGTAGGAGTTTTTCAATTTCTATTTCGGGTTACTCTCTTTCGCTTCAATTCTATGTTCTAGAGCATGAACCGACTTTTTGTTTCCTCTATATCCTCGTTCAACTTGCATAACATTATTAAGGAAACTAGGAAAACTGTATTGAGTTAAATCGGGTGAAATACTTGTGTATGTTTTGCTCAAATTAATCGCTTATCATGAACAATAATTTCAGATCAAGTTTTTGGACATGTTTCGAAATCGTGAACTGTCTTGGCCTTTGTTTATTGCCGTGATGATGATGTTGTCACAACAATTTTCTGGTATAAATGCGGTAAGTTACACATATTATTACAAGCTATGTATATGTTGACTATAAAATTCCTAACTTCTTTGTAGTATATTTAGGAAAAAGATTTAGGGTTTAATTTTTTATAGATTAATTTTCTGTTGGATTTATTCATCGCAAAAACTAAGTTGTGCACCATGCATTGCTTGCTGTTATATATGAATACACCTAAAGAAACTAAATTCAGTAATTTAAAGGTTTGACAAGTTTTGTGCTATTGCGTTAGAGTTGACTACTTCTTTATATCGTTGCTAGGATATAACATTTCTGGCGCACTGCAATGCCTGCAGTGGGGAGATTAAATGAGTTTGATCCCGAATCAGAAGTTTGGGAGTCTTACGTAGAAAGAGCCGCTGCCTATTTTGCAGCAAATGATGTCAACGATGATGATCGGAAGAAGATGATCTTGATAAGTTGTATAGGTTCCACAACTTATCAACTGCTCAGAAATTTGCTAGCACCAGCTATGCCACCAGACACCCCCTACCAAACTGTTGTTGACACTTTGACCAGACATTTTCAACCCCGTCCGTTGATCATTTCGGAAACCTACAGGTTTCATCGACGTCAACAACATTCCGGAGAGACGATGTCAGACTACTTGGCAGAATTACGTCGGCTGGCTGAACGCTGCGAATTCGGTCAGTTCCTTGAAAGAGCACTTCGAGACCGTTTCGTATGCGGGCTGGCTAACAAGTTGATACAACAAAGACTACTGGCAGAAAGATATCTAACCTTGGAACGTGCGTTTGAATTGGCGCAAGCCCTACATTCCGCAGAACAAGGTACGACAGCTTTTGGTGCGTCCAGTCAAGGCTCGGTGGCGGTGATTTCTGGACGAAAGAATAACGCCGGGTCAGGGGAAAGGTGACCCAGATGCCCCGGACCTATCCTGGTTCGTTATGTTACCGGTGCAACGGCAACGGATATAATCCAGATAACTGCAACGCAAAGAACTTGGATTGTCGATTCTGCGGCATCACGGGCCACATCGAGAAGGCTTGTCGCAAGAAACGACAAAAGAATAAAGGCGGCAAGAATCCGAAGACTGCTTACAAGGCCGCCGCTGGACCAACCCCGGGAGCAACAGCGACAGGATCCTCCTCGCCGTTCAACTCGCGTTCGTCGTCCGCCAGCAACATTTTATCCTGGCAGAGACACCGACGCGTTTGTGCGCTGAAGCTTGTTTCGGACTGAGCTCAGGAAGAAGAGGGGAAAAGAATGTTATATATGAATACAGTTATATATACTAAAGAAACTAAATTCAGTAATTTAAAAGTTTGACAGGCTTTGTGCTATTGCGTTAGAGTTGACTACTTCTTTATATCGTTGCTAGGATATAACACTTGTATGTATTTTCAGGCGATGTATTATTCGACAGCCATATTTCAAGGTGCTGGACTGTCGCGAGATACTTCCACATACGCAACTATAGGTGCGTTTTCATATTTTTGTCAGACCTAATCTACGACTTCAAGCCCAACTTTGCTACTATAGGTCCACGAGGCTACGACGATCCAAGTTAGATATAACTGTAATAGTTTGTTTGTAGGGATATTTATATCTGCGGCAACCTCTAGTAATGCACTAATCATTCCTGAATTAATCTGTTTGATCTATTTATAGTAGTGTCTATTTATTCCATCTACAATCTACTTATAGTAGTCTAGTTGCAGTTTTCTGTTTCAGGACTGGGTGCGATCAACGCTTTGATGACTCTGGTATCGACTCTGCTGATCGATCGTTTCGGTCGTCGAACGCTTCATCTGATAGGGATGTGCGGAATGTGGCTCACTTCCATCTGTTTAGTTGCCTGTCTGGCCAATTCTGAGGTCAATATATATAACTTTCAAGCATTTTTTGAATTGTAGCATATACGTAATCTAAAATATAAAAATTAAAAGCCAGTTAACGCTCAGCTTAGGAGTAGATTCTATTTCCTGCCCCAACCTGCTCTTAAGTAATAATTTAGTAGGACAAGCGTAATTTTATGGTAGTGAATTTTAACAGGTGTTGATTTACTAACTGGTACAAATGACAATAGTTCTGCCAGGAATTAAGTAAATATTTAGAATTTCTGATTGAATGTTTGGCATTTTAGAACAAAATAGCAGCCATAATTGCCATTATCTGTGTCTTCCTATTCGTGATCTCTTTTGCTACGGGACCAGGTAAAAACTAATAATTTAAATGGGCTTAAATACAGGAAAATTTAAATAAATTAAATGATTTATATCCAAGAATTTCATCAGATGTCAGTGCAAAATCACTCGATGTCAGCAGTCGGCTTTGCTCTGATGTCAGGGATATAAGAAAAAAATGATACGTTGTCAAACTTACTTCTCCACTGACAGAAGTATAAGTTTTTGATGAACTTCTTTAAAAATGAAGACATTTCTGAACTTTTGCTAACAGGAAACGGGAAAATTTCATTGAAGGTACGCAAGTTTATTACCGTGTTTCAGTATTTTGTTTGGTGTTTTTATTCTGACAGTTGTTTATTTTCAGGAGCCATACCATGGTTCTATGTATCCGAAATATTCCAGCAGAATGCTCGCGGCCATGCCAATTCCATAGCAGTTGTGGTTAACTGGTTTGCAGCGTTTATCGTTGGGCTCATTTTCCTACCACTAAATGTATGTTAACGAATCCAGCTAGTCAGTAAAATAAATTACTGTTAAATTTTCCCCCAATCCACATGGATGGACTGGATTTTTTGTAGGCAAAAATAAGCGGGGTCGGATGGGCGGAGAGGGGATTTGGAGGTATTAGGGGAGAGGGGGGAAGACCAAAAGTGGGAGATAAAATGGGCTAAAATGATGCTTTCTACATTTATACTGCTATAACTAAGGCAACACGTGCTCAAAAATTAAGTTTTAGTCACAAAATATACGACAATGGTGGAAAATTTTTGATATGTTTGACCAAAAATCCTAAAAATGTGGCAATTTCTAGACACCACATGGTGAGTGGGGGAAGATAAATATACTGGGGGAAGGGGTGGGATGAGCTGGGAGGATCCAAAATGTGGGGGGTTGTAATAGGTTAGAGGGGGGCCCACAATTATCACCGTCTAAACCAGGGTTAAGTCTCCAACCTATATTTACTACATGTATATACATACATATATTCCATTTGCCCGACTTAGGTTTAAATGTAACATCGGCTTTTTGCCTGATGTCCTTCCGGAAAGTACTCCCTGTGGGGAAATTATCAGACATCACTGAAACCCACGTTGTCTTTCGGTAAACGGAGCTTGGAGAAGGTTCGTACTCACACAACTCACTCACATCCGTGCTCCTAAATCAGCCTAAATACTCTGGGGAGGGTCGAAGAGTGGACCGACCCGTTTGGCTTTTAAGGGGGGTTTACACTATCAAACTTTCGTCTGACTTTGTCAGATGAAAATTTTCCTCCAACAAATGTCAGACGAAATTCACACATGTAAACGACTAGCTGACTCAGCTCTGACAAGAAAATTTTTGTTGGATCAAAATGGAAATTCCGTCTGATATCAGACGAAACTGACCAGTCGTATAGCTTCATTTTAAAGAAAGCTGGCGTGAAGCAACAGACTTTGAATTTCATTGGATACTGTGTCATTGTCAGACGAAAACACCTTACTTGTTTGGTGGACAGTGTAAACTACAGGTCGGATGAAAAGTGTTTGCTCTGATATTTGTTCCATCTGATAAAATCAGATGAAAGTTTGATAGTGTAAACCAGGCTTTAAAAACACAGTGATGCTGCTGTGGTATTAGAAAGTCGACCGAGCCGCTTCCAGCTTCTGATAGCACCAGCCAAGGGACAGCTTAATCGCTTTAGTTGTTGCCGCTTAGCTCAAATAACAATCTAATGAACACGTTCTACTCTACTTTTTAACTTAACATTTTTCATCAGTAACCTTAAGGGAGGGGGCTACTAAAATCGACTTGCCCCGACTTTGTCCGATTGGCCTAGTTTTTGGCGAAGATGTAGAGCATGGGTGTGGTCAAAAAAATATCGGGTACTGAGATCTTATCTGCCTTCCAGCCATGTGCAGCCGTCGGGTTTATGTGCCCGACCCCCCGTTTTTCACAACTACCAATATAATTAATTAAACATTTCTACTGACTGCTAGACCCAAGCTTCAAAGCTGCCATTCGCCAATATGATTTGGCACATGTGCCCCTATCTGCTAAAAAAATACTAGACGTCTGTATCTTATCTGCATCTCTGGGAATTACTCTTCAAAGTTGAAGTTTCGGCCAAAATTTAAAAATTTTTGGCTAACGAAAGGAAAATTTTATTACTGGTGCGAGCTATAAGGCTGTAATTTGGCACAAAAGGAGGCCCTATAGGAGTACTCATTTGTGCCAAATGGCAAGAAATTCTGCCGCGTGAAAAAATTTTTATGTCAACTTTAATCTTCAAAAATTGCCCTTTTTGGGCAATGGCACCCCAGAAATCGAGAAAATCAAATTTTTTGAAATTAAAATTTTTTGAGATATTTGAAATCAGCGTGGTCGAAAACACACCCACAAACGATTTCAGCTCGATTAGTGAAGGTTTGCTACTTCTATGGCTGAAGAAAGCCTCTACACAGGATCCGACAGACTGAAAATGGCGATTTTGGCAATTTTTGAAGATTAAAGTTGACATAAAAACTTTTTCAAGCGGGAGAATTTCTTGCCATTTGGCACAAATGAGTACTCCTATAGGGCCTCCTTTTGTGCCAAATTACAGCCTTATAGCTCGCACCAGTAATAAAATTTTCCTTTCGTTAGCCAAAAATTTTTAAATTTTGGCCGAAACTTCAACTTTGAAGAGTAATTCCCAGAGATGCAGATAAGATACAGACGTCTAGTATTTTTCTGCAGATCGGGGCACATGTACCAAATCATATTTGCAAATGGCAGCTTTGAAGCTATGGTCTTGCATCCAGCAGAAATTTTTAATTAATTATGTTGGTAGTTGTGAAAAACGGGGGATCGGGCACATAAACCCGACGGCTGCACATGGCTGGAAGGCAGATAAGATCTCAGTACCCGATATTTTTTTGACCACACCCATGCTCTACATCTTCGCCAAAAACTAGGCCAATCGGACAAAGTCGGGGCAAGTCGATTTTAGTAGCCCCCCCCCTTAAGAAGTAAGTGATTGCTGATTCGTGCTGAGTGTGTGATTTTGAAGTTAACAGTAAAAGTCAAACCAAACTGATTTGATTTCAAAGACAACAATTTTATACAAGGAAAATACAAAATGACCGTGTATAATTACAATTTTAAATTAAACTACACCAACGCTTTCAACCAACCTCTACCTTGATCCTGGGCTGGCTTCTCCAATTTTGACGATGATTTTGGGTTCAATCGAAAGTGACCGAAAATGACGAAAATTCCCTCCCTTAAATATCGTCATAACTAAGTTGCATATTACGAAAATACCGAATTTCTAATTTGCATATTCGTTCCGAAGTCCAAACTTGCAAACAAGGAAATTTCCACACTTTGATGGTCGGGCAATAATAAAATCACTTTATTCCATTTTTAGAACGCCATTGGCCCTTACAGTTTTCTGGTGTTCACTGGCTGCCTTACGGTCTGTATTCTATTTACATGGAAATTTGTCCCAGAAACCAAAGGAAAGACAGTGGATGAAATTGTGGAAGAGTTTAGAATGAAGAAAAGTTTACTAACAACCTCTCAATCAGTGAATTCGATTTCATAACGACTATAAATAAAATTTGTGACGTTTACGTAGTATTTTGTCTATATGTGTTTGTATAAGATTGCGGATGTGGTGTAATAAATATTGTGATAGTGTACATATCTCAGCTTACGCTCCCTTTTTCTTCTTGTAGAGTGTTCTCCTAGTAGATTTTCTATCCTTAAAAAATTGGTATTTTGTAGTTTTATCTTCGATCCTGAGGACTATACCGCGGGGATTGGGGGGACTTGTCCCTCAGAAGTTGAAAAAGCTTTTATTTTTTTCGCCTTGTTCCAATGGATTTCCGCTCGTAATGTTCGTATTCGAGGAGAATTGAAAGCAGTTTGTTCAAGTGGGAGATGAGATATATAGTTATTCAAATCTAAAATGTGTTACTTCAGGGGCCGATTTCATCATTAGTCACAAGTTCACAAGCCAGAAGCAAATTCGGTTTCATCAACGATTAGTCACAAGTCACAAGCCACAAGCAAGATGAGATATATAGTTATTCAAATCTAAAATGTGTTACTTCAGGGGCCGATTTCATCATTAGTCACAAGTTCACAAGCCAGAAGCAAATTCGGTTTCATCAACGATTAGTCACAAGTCACAAGCCACAAGCAAAGTCCCTGCCTGTGACAAGTGCACCACAAGTTGATTTTCCAGTTTCAGTTTCATCAAGCCACAAGCCACAAAGTCAACAAGCTCACAAGTCCCTGCAGACAACTGCAAATTCCCACAAGTCGAAGCATCGCTTGTGACATTCAAATAATAATTAATTAAAAATAATATGAAATCAATTTTCGCTTGTATTGAGCTATAATTAAACTTTCTGAACTTCAAAACAATAAACGAATCAGATACACAGAGTTTTATTAAACTTTGTACCTCTCTAATATTTTCTAACTTCACACAGTTTTTCTTGTTAAAATGTATTTTCAACGCACCTTTAGATAACTTTAGTTTATAATGTTTCTATGCGTTACATAAGACTCCTGTATTACTTTCAAAGTCTTCTTTTTGTTTTCTGATCCTTCCTGCGCATATCTTCCTTGTCCACAAGTGTTTCGCTCTAGTGCTGGGACCGGTTCCAAAAGAACCGGTAGAACCGGAACCGGAACCGGAACCGGAACCGGTAGGATTTTTAGAACCGGAACCGGAACCGGAACCGGTGGCTTTTGGAACCGGCCGGTTCTAGTGTTAATTTTGTTGTTTGAAACTTCAATCAAGGTTTATTTTGTAAAATTTTAAAATTTTCTTATGAATTTGAATTTAGCATTTGGAATTTAACTTTAGTTTGGTACTTCTATTTGGATACGAAATTTTGTTTTTGAAAGCCAGAAGATTTGATATCAATTTTACGATGTCTTTAATAACAGTTTTCAGTCAATGTTTTAAGTTTTCTGAAAAGGTTATAGAAAAAGAAAAACTAAGGCGTATTCAGTGTTAACTCTTCTTTAAGGATGACAAAAGCAAGCATTAAGGATTTGATGCTTTACGGCAACTCTTCCAGCTTTAGCTGTTGCCTCTGCAATTTTTGTGTGCAAACTTCAACTGAAGCAAACCAGTATACTGAAGGCGCAACTCCAGATTAAGGGTTAAGCTGAGCAACAGTATCCCTGAGGAGGTACCGTTCTTATTTAATTAATAGCAATTGGCTAGCGCTACCGAAAAAGAATGCCTTTGATGGTCTATTAAAAATTTTCATATTTCATAGTCATATTTTAGTACTGTTTGCTTATATATAGGTTTAGGGTTTGCTAGGGAATAGCGCTCTTCTGTTACAAAATTGTTTATTTCAGCTACAAAAATTAAAACAAATTCTATGTAAAATAAAAACTTAGCAGCTTGATTTTATTTATTGTAACATACAATTTTTGGTTTTAAAGGTATGAAGTTAGTTGTACCTGTGTGCTGCATAAGGCTCGAAAAGTTTTAATTCTCGTTCAACGATTTTCCCCAATGTTTTCTGCTATAGTTTTCGATCTCAAAAAATCTTCGACCCCGAGATGAGATTAGCTGTTTTTCAATGATTAAGCTTTGTAATGTTGTAACTGTAGCTGTGGAATCGATAAGCAAATTTTATTGGACTGCTTAAAATTGGTCGAGGAAAGTTCTGTGCGACGTTCGCTTTCTGAAGGACAGTAGCTAAATGTTTATCTAGATTGAGAATACTTAGTATTTTGGTAAGCTCTAGGGCCCGTTGCATAAAAGTGATTAGTTGATTAGTGATCAGTTGATTAGTGTAGCAGTTGCAGTTAACCGTTTTTGGAGCTTTTGGTGCTATGTATGTCGTAGCTGTTGATGTGACTTATCCACAAACCATGAAGTAGTTAATTTATCCTTACTGACTCAGCCAGGCAAGGGAAAATATTGAACTCAATTGTAATTTCTTCACTTTTTAAGCTGGCATCATTCCCATTTAAATTGTAACTTAATTTAAACTTATGATTTCATTAGAACGCTCAAAACGCTTCAAAATGACATCTGAAGTGTTGTGGTAGCCTGTTCGTAGCCTTGATTATAAGCGAAAAACTGCTACACTAATCAACTAATCACTAATCACTAATCCTCTAATCACCTTTATGCAACAGGGCCCTTTTAGCTAAAATTTCCCCAACATATTGGTAAAAATGAAACAGACCATATCTATTTCACAGTAAATATTTGTATATAAATAGTAAGTTTAAGTTATGTAATATATTAAGTTTTCATAGCAACTGTCAAAAAAATAAAAAAATCATGTGATTTTAGCTTTTTTATCAAAAATACCAGTTGGAACCGGAACCGGTAGCTAGAACCGGAACCGGAACCGGAACCGGTAGTCAAGAACCGGAACCGGAACCGGTTTCAAAAATCGGAACCGGTCCCAGCACTATTTCGCTCAACTTGTGAGCTCTGACGTCATTTCAGCGAGCTTGCCTGTATTTACTTGTGACTTGTGGCCACAAGTTGCCAGCAAAGTTTGATGAAACCCAATTTTGGACAACTTGTGGTCACAAGTTCACAAGTTGTGGCTTGCGAACTTGTGACTAATGATGAAATCGGCCCCAGGGGTGCCACAAGGAAGTGTTTTGGGAGCTCGTCTCTTCTTGTTATATATTAATGATATTAAAGACTGTTCGAATTTTATGACTTCGAAGATTTTTGCCGATGGCACGAAGCAATATGTCGTTTGTTGACTCAATGTTAAGATACGGTATCCAGTTTGACATAAACAACGTAGTTAATTGGTCATCCGAAAACTTACTAAAAAATTGCATTTGAAAAATGTTTTATTTTACATCTCGAATATGGAAATCCCAACATTTCTTATTTGTTTGCGGTTCGTTTGATTTGTCACCAGTCTTCAAAATCTTGGATCCACTCTTTACGAAATGTCATGTGTTATGTGGCCCCAGAGTTATGTACCAACAATCGGAACCATCCAGTCCTGAAGAAATGAGGAATTCTTTTCCAGGGCTTGCGCTAAGGTCGATACCATTGTCATGAGCCGCAGTATTGGCCTGCTTGTAGGTGCTGCGTTGCTTCTGATAACAGTCACTTGCCCAGTCTTGCAGTAATGGCAGAGTCCAGGCCTCGTTGGAGGTTTACTGCTCGGGAAATTGTTTAGGTTTAGGTAAGTGGGGCACTTTTTGACACGAGAGGAGGCACAGCACCAGCCTTCGTAGTGTATACTGTTATATATATACTGTTTTTCTTTCTCTTGTTCATTATTCTGTTTTTCTTCTTCGCTCAGCAGACGTCCAGACACAAACTCTAACGGGGAAAAGTAGGCTAAATCCAGCATGCGCTTACATTTTAGCTACTTTCTCTATAACGAAGAGCGATTTCATAATTAAAAAAGGGTCCTTCTAAATGATGGAGGTATCAAATGATGTAACCGATGTCTCGCGAAAAAATTTTACTTCAGCCTGCAAAAAAGCTGAAGAATTGCACTTCTTCAAAAACCCGTTTAACATTTTTTCGGAAACCAGATGGTTTCATTGGTTTCATTGTGTTCATTAATAAGAGAAAATGTTAAGCTACATTTTGACATAAAAGTGGCTTCTTAACTCCAAATAATGAATGAGTATAATGGTTGAAAGCTGATGTCTTCAAATGGAATCACCTTAAGGAAAACTGTACACGATTGATTTAATACAGAAAATACAGTTAATAAGCATACCTGTAGCAAAAGAAATAAAATAAGGCATGAAAAGAAGACGAAACCAGATTGATAATTGATAACAGGTAACAATGACAATTGCTTATCAAAAAGAACAAGCAAGAGATCTTGGAAAAAGAATCAACAAAGCAGTGAGTAACCGAGAAGTGCATTAAATAAGAAACAAATTAAAAACAACAATATTTGAGTAAAAAATATCTAAAATAAGATACAAAGCTGGGAAATCGATTACCACTCTTTAGTATAAATACACCAGATATTTGCTTGTAATTTCACTATACATTAGCTTGGTTGATTCACACATTCTTCGAATCTAGGCGAGTGCTCAGTCAAAAGACTGTTCAACCTTTAATCTACAAACTTCGTTAATTCGACACAAATTTTTTGAGGCCGAGAAGATTGAATGAGTATATATAAATGTTTCGTTAGAAATAATGAAATCCATGTGTTCAAAACTTCAGACTTAGTTACCTATCGTAAGCACCAAAATAACAAAAACTAACGTATGTACTATTTACAGAACATCTAAAAGAAATAGCAGTAAATGTATACAGTCTGATTTAACAAAATCTCACACCATAAACAATAGTAAAATAATATTGCTCGAATGTTAATTGATCGTTTCAAAATAAATGCACTGATCAATAATGCTTGTAACTATATACAAAATCAACCTTAACATTAATGATAATAACAAGACAAATATTTAACAAAAACTAGATAAAAAGTTGCCAAGAAGCATGAATATACAACAGCAGCAACAGAAAAGAAAGAACTACGGTAAATTAATAGTTCACTAGATACAGATGGTTTACAGTTCAAGATCTGCACAATCTATGTATCTACTTGCGTATCAACTACTTTGCTGATGAAAGCTGAGCGAGCTCGAAGAGCTGAAGCTTTGGTCCAAAACGCACAGATCACTCAATAGGAGGGAGGAACTGCAACTACCCTCACCATCCGTCGAGGAAGAACCACAGGAGTCGATCTCCGTTACAGGGAGTGCTGCACGACGTCCACCGCCCGTCAAAGCAGCGTCAGTGCCAGTATTCGGATTATCCAGGGAACCAGTCTGAGAATGATAGGGCAAATTCTCATACAGAAGATCCTCCTCTTCTTCGATGGTAGGTTGTACTTTAGACGAGGGCAGGCAAGAGTTAGTACTATCAGAGGCCGAAGCTACTGAAGATGACTTAGCTGTAGCTTTAGTGTCAGCTACAGTTGCTGCAGGCGGAGCTTTTCTTTGGGCAGTCCGTCCACAGTGAACTCGTTCAGAAAGTCAAAGTGTTTCAGGACGGCCCGCTCCTCAGTGCCGTAGCGTCGATAAATGTCCGTGCGAAGGATGGAGGGTCGCATGCCGGCCGGCAGATAGCGGACCACATTGTCACGACTGACATTCCGGTCCAGTTTCCTATACAAAAATTTACATAGAAAATAAAAGAGCAAAGAAAGCCAGATAAATTAAGGGGGGGGGGGGGCTACGAAAGGGTTGGCACAACATCGTCGGAGAGAGC
>JASAND010031268.1:0-89488 GCA_030248195.1 Trissonchulus latispiculum
AACGGACGGTAGCAACCAGCTAATTGAGGCAGTCAAGGAACTGGAGACTGAAAGAAATGTTGATGGACTAGTTAAGGCTGTAGAAGCCCGACTAGAAAGGTACCACACTTTTTTAGTTCTCTTTTTGGGCTTAGCTTACACTTACATAGCTGCTTTGGTTCTGAAGAACCAAACTTCTAAAGCACACTGAGGTGGATGCTATTGCAGATTAGTTTAACGACAACGAAACTGGCCATTCTTTGACAGTACTGATATTACCTGCAGTCTTTAACACTGACATTATTGTATGCAAAATAATGAAGTCATACAGAGGGTAAGACAATCGGGTTTTCTAGTTAAACTCTATCGGGCTGAGTTTGCATGGGGCTGGGAGAAAACGTCATTGGCTAAAATAATTTGGCTTAATGCGCTCTACAGTAGCTCTAACCAATGATCGCAAAGAGTCCTATATATTGCATGATGTTGTGCTTATTTTAATAGGTAACAACTAAGACTAAAATCACATCACCTGAAATAGGCACGATAACGTTTAAAATGTAATCATTTTCAAAAATTTGCTAAATTTTAAGGGATCATGTACCCCGAATACGATCAGACGGCTTGATAGAGTACGCCACCCTTGTCGACAGGAACGGACTTCCAATGCCAAAAAATCTCGACATCGATTTCATCATGGGTGCTGGTTTGGAGAACTCAAACTCAAGGTTAGCTTAAATATTCGTTGAATTTAGCTTATAGTTGAATTTAGTTTGAATTTAGAATTTAGTTGAATAGCTAGAAAAGTTGGTTCCAGAAAATTCTAAATGTTTAGTTTGTTTTGGCTAATAATTTACTTCTGACTGAAGTTGGTTCACACGTTTTGCAGTTGCCAAATTTTAGATAAATTTATGCAGTACATGGTCAGTACAGGACTGTAAGCAGGAATTAATTTGCTATACAAGGAGTAGAACATTTTATTTTTATTTACTTTGAGGTCAAGTTTTTGCGTCTTGGCGTTTGGCGGGAATGAGACTGAAAATGTTCAAAGTTCAAAATAAATATTTGATTTAAATTTTAGAATTCTCACTTCTAAAAATTCTATTTTTCAGGTCACTTTCTCCCATCAAATCAGCACACGAAAGTCGTGCTAGTGATTCCATATCGTTGGAACGTATTGTTCATACCCCTCCAAAATCAGGTGGTCTTTATGCATCTCATCTTGGCAATCTACCAACTGGGAAAAACTTAGTTGAATTGACGGATGATCTGCACAATAGCAACTTATATGGAACAGTAAGCAAAAAGTCCACTCATCTGTGTCACTGGTTACTGTCTGTCTACAAATACAAAAGCCAACAAAATGTTTAGTAGTTCAGGGAGTTTCCCTTATTATTATTATTATTATTATTATTATTATTATTATTGTTATTATTATTATTATTATTATTATTTCTATATAAAAACGGAAAATGTTTTATTTTACAACCTTTTGCAGCATTGTCCCGAAAATTACAAAAGCATGCTGAAATCGGCATCATCTAAAATCTAAAAATCTAAATGTATATTGTACCGAAACGTATATGAAAATCACTGTTTTTGCCTAAAATTACGTAAGATTTTGCCTGTTGCCATGTCTTCCTCCTCGTTAACATATATGAAACCTGATTGGCAGATGCTGCACTGTTAAAATTACAAGGCGACATGAGAAGGAATTGTTAAGCAAATTGTAGTACGTATCGAGAATATTTGAGCGCTTGTTTCAGGAGGAACAAGTGTATGAGCTTACAAAATCGGGGTCATGTCTCGCTTACCCGCCCCTCATCACTCAAAATTATAGATGACCAAATGGGCTGAAATTTGGAATGGGTTTGTTTTCGACCATGCTGAGTTCAAATTTCGCAAAGTTTTTCAATTTCGCAAAATTCATTTTTTTCGATTCGTAAAGGGGAACCGAAAAATTTTTTGTCTTGGATTTTCCTTGCTGAAAAGCTGTATTCAGGGAGCTTGGAGGTCGCAGAACACGAATCTGAAATCCATTTTTCGATTCAGCTTTTTGTTAGCTCAGTATAAGCTAAACTTTTAAGCTTACGATGTAAATTTATGCTGAGCTAACGAAAAGTAGAATCAAAAAACCGTGTTCTGCGACCTCGAAAACCCCTGAATACAACTTTTCAGCAAAATCGAAGACAAAACGGATCATATGCAGAATTTCCCCTCCTAAGTTCTCATATGAAGAATTTCCCCCCGAGCAGTGAAAACACATTTTCAAGCAGAATGTAACTGATTTTGGTGGTATTAGTATTGCTGGTGTCAAGAAATTAATTTCCAATGTTTCTCGCCAATGTACTTTTGGAGTACGAATTTTAAAATATTGATGAAGCTGACGATTTTATTTTATTTAACTAAGTTGATACTTGATGAAACTTAGGCAAAAGCTCATGATTAGTTTGATGATATACCTGATCAGCTTAAAAAGCTTAAGCTTTGTAAACACACCTTTCCTTTTTTACGCAAAATCATTTTGTAGCTTGTTTTATACATATAATCATATTCACAAAATAAAACCGCGTCAATTTTAACTCAGTTCAGCAAGACAAACCAGTTTAATGTCTAAGTTCTCATAGGAAGAGTTTCCCCCTTAGTGTTAGGAGGGGAAATTCTGCATATGATCCGACAAAACATTTTTAGATTCCCCTTGGTCCCCCTTAAAATCGAATCGAAAAAATTGAAAAATTTTACGATATTTGAACATGGTGGTGAATTTGAACGTTTGAAATTCAACATTTGAACGTGGTCGAAAACATACACATACCAAATTCAACTCTTTTGGTCAAGTTTTTCGGAATATGGGCCTGGGGGGTTATCCTGAATAAGATCCCAAAGAAGTACCGAACAAGCACAATTTGACGGATTGAGTTCAAATTTAGTAAGGATAGGTTTCTGAACGTGCTGGTTTCAAAAATGCAAACATTTTAAACTTTTTAAAAAATTTTTGAAAATTTTAAAATTTTAGTTTGGTAAGGGTGACCAAAGGGAACCGAAAAATTTTGCTGAAAACTTGCTTATATCTAAAAATCAGTTTTCCGATTCTGCTTTCCGTTAGCTCAGCTCAGGATAAGCTTACATCTTAAGCTTAAAACTAGCTTATCCTGAGCTAGCGAAAAGCTCGATCGAAAATCTAATTTCAGATTCGTGATCAGCGCCCCAGAAAACCACGGTAGCAAGTTTTCAGCAAAAATTTTTCAAAATTTTTTTGGTTTTTCTTACCAAATTTATATTTTAAAATTCTTAAAAAATTTTAAAAAATTTTAAAATTTTTGCATTTTTGAAATCAGCAGGTCCGAAAACCTACCCCTATCAAATTTCAACTCAATCCGTCAAATTGTGCTTCTTTGGTACCTCTTCGGAGCTGTGGAGGAGGGACGATGGGAAAGATCCGCAAAAACTTGCTATGGTTTTGCTTTCGATTACGCTGAGTTCAAATATTGCAAAGTTTTTGATTTCGCGAAATTCGATTTTTTCCGAGTCGTAAGGAGGTAGGTACCAAGGCGAACCAAAAAATGTTTGTCTTCGAATTTGCTGCAATAGGGGTTTTCGGGGTTGCAAAACACGAATCTGAAGTCCGCTTTTCGATGGGCCTGGGGAGGGGTTCCTGAAATGATCCTAAATTTCAGCTCATTTGGTCAAGTTTTGCGGAATCTGAGCCTGAGGCTTTCCTGAAAAGATCTGCCACAGCACTGCAGCAGTACCTATGATAAACAATCATTGTTTATTAGGTTCCTTCCTATTTACCCCCCCCCCTCCTCCTACTCCCTGTGCTATTGAATTTAGCCAATAGGGATAAAATTCGATATGCATGTTTTCGACTACGCTGAGTTCAAATATCACACAATTTTTCCTTTTTGCGAAATTAAATATTTTCCGATTATTTTAACTTAAATAAGTAAATTTAAGTAAAAAATTTTACTTAAAAGTTGGTTCTATGTGTTTTCTGGGTAGCTCAGACACCAACATTAATTCCAAAGTGGCTACGAGGTAGAAACCTACGCAGGCCCGGCACGTCAAAAGTTTCGGCCCGCCCGTCCCGACCCGCGAAATTTTTAATTTTTTCTAAAACTGCAAAATCGCATTACCGTTTTGTCTAACATTTTGTGATTACCGTCTTAATTTAAAATTTGAATTTGATTTAAAAGTCTACGCAAAAATGACATTGATGAATGAACGATTTGGAGTTGCTTATACTATCCAGCTTCAAGATCAGTAATTTTTAAAAATTTAAATTGCTTTTATAAGAATTTTTATATACATATTTGTATAAAACTACAACATTTGAAATTACAATAATTTTTTGAATACGTTTCGGCGTTCCAAGAAAGAAACATACGAATACAGTTCATTACAAGGAGATAGCGGTAAAATGAATGACGTATTATAGTTAGGGTTGTGCGGGGGGCCGGTGGTGGGGCCGGCCCCCGGGGGGCCGGCCCCCCAAACGGCCCGGCCCCCATTTTATTTTCGGGGGCCGGCCCACGGCCCGGCCCCCCCAAATCAGGGGGCCGGGCCCAACACGGCCCCGGGGGTGTCGGTGACGGTCACGGTGTCGGTCACGCCCCCCAAACCGGCCCCCATTTCGATTTCATGTGGAGAGTATGAATTTTTCCAATGCTAATGTAGTAAATAAAGGTGTTGGTAGCTATTATTTAATTTTAGTTTTTGGCAAACTATCACATTTCATCTTATATTAATAGCCACTTGGATGGAAATACTTTGGAAAAATTATTGTCCAAGCAAAGTAGTAATCGGAACTCAGATCTTATCTATAAAGATGCATGGAATGTATGCTCTATGTTAGGAACAATTTCTATATTCCCTGACTCTATTCTTCACTCTTAGAGGTTTTTGTGGAAGCTATAGGAAGTTTTGTAGCTTTTTAAGCGATCCTTTTACAGAAAAGTTCGTATTTACCCAATCTCATAATTTTAAATTGCAATGGATTGCACATGCAAAGACTATTTTGATACAAGAAAATGTAGTATATATATATATATATATATATATATATATATAAAATAAAAATAGAAAATAATAATATATATATATATATATATATATATATATATATATATATATATATAATTATGCTAATTCTAGCTGTTACTTAGCATTAGAAATTAACATGGAAAGTTGCCATATTTTAAGAAAAACCCGTCGTGTTGTATATCATTCGAAAGCTCTTGACGAGGCGAACTTAGGTAATGGTGTACAAATTAATTCAATTAGTTAAGCTGGCCGATGGTTTAGTGGAAAGAAGTAATTTTTCAATAATAGCTATTATAGCTATCCGAATTGATCGGCTTAGTTCCTTTACCACTGAATCCACTACGTCAACAGCTTTCGAATAATATTGTGCAACGTGATAGGTTTCGCATAAAATTTTTAAAATTTCCTTGTTAATTCTGTGTTAGTTCGCAGCAATAATTAGCTTAATCACCTCATTATTTTATACTAAAACAATCATTTTTACAACACGTCTATCCATTGCAATTGAAAATAACGAAATTGGCAAACTAACGATCCTTTTCTGTGAAAAGTTAGCTTAGGTTAGACCTTAGCATAGTGACAAAACGACTCCGGCAGGGAGTACATTCCAGTTTGTTTATTCTGACTTCTATAATTTTTTTCTACTCTAATCTACTAATCTAGTTCATGTGCCACTGCACTGGCAGGATGGGTTAACTTGGATATGTAGTGTGAAAACAACATATTGGAGTAATTTATTTCGTCAGAGCCAAGAAAATAACGCAAACTTGCAACGTAGGATAAAACTATACAAAAAATTACTATTTTCAAATCATTATATTGATATATAAGGAAACTTTTTCTGGCATTGGGGCCGCGGGGGCCGGTGGTGAACTCGGCCCCGGGGGCCGGTGTCGATCACGGCCCCGGGGGCCGGTGGGGGGGCCGGCCCCCGTAGCCGGCCCCCCCAATGAAGCGGCCCGGCTCACGGCCCGGCCCCCAATTTGGGGGGCCGGGGGCCGGCCCCGGGCCCCCTTTTTTCGTATTTAGCACAACCCTAATTATAGTACATATATACGTGCGTAAGTACGCAGTAAATATTTACTTAATGTACATAGAATTAATGAAAACGAAAATTCGACGGATCTTTTCAGGATAATCCCCCCAGGCCCAGATTCCGCAAAACTTGACCAAATGAGCTGAAATTTGGTATGGGTATGTTTTCGACCACGCTGATTTCAAATATCGCAAAATTTTTCGATTTCGCGGAATTCGATTTTTTTCTATTCGTAAGGGGGGACCAAGGGGAACCGAAAAATTTTTTGTCTTCGATTTTGCTGAAAAGTTGTATTCAAGGGTTTCCGAGGTCGCAGAACACGAATCTGAAATCCGTTTTTCGATTTAGCCTTTCGTTAGCTCAGTATAAGCTTACATCTTAAGCTTAAAACTTTATCTTATACTGAGCTAACGAAACGCTGAATCGAAAAACGACAATTCGTGTTCTGCGACCTCAAAAACCCCTGAATACAACTTTTCAGCAAAATCGAAGACAAAAAATTTTTCGGTTCTCCTTGGTCCCCCCTTACGACTCGAAAAAATCGAATTTCGCGAAATCGAAAAATTTTGCGATATTTGAACTCAGCGTGGTCGAAAACATGCCCATACCAAATTTCAGCTCATTTCATCAAGTTTTGCCGAATTTGGGCCTGGGGGGTTATCCTGAAAAGATCCAATTCGACAATTACATAAATGGTAAAAACCAGGGTTAATGGGAACAAAAACAAGTTCGGGGAACTCAAGAATCTTTGACGCTGAAAACTTAAATTTTATCCTTTAGTTTAATTAATGTTAACATCTCGAAAAAGTGATCGCGGACCGAAAAGTCGCCCCGCGGCCCTGCCCGGCCCATAAAGTTTGGTCGGCGGTCCGCTCGGCCCGGCCCGTGGGATGGCTGGGCCGCTGGCCGTAATGCAGATTTCTACTATTTCGTTAGCGTTAAAGTTGTAATCTAAACATTGTCAGCATGTAAATTGTAATGTAATGTAAATCATGTAATCGAATTCCGTGAAATTGAATTACAATATTTGAATATTTGAAACTTTGGTAAAACACCGAATTTCAAATTAACTGGACAATTTGTAACAATATTGAACGCTTTCGAGGAGAAAAGCATGACCGTATTTACTCAATGATTTAAACTAAAAGTCTGACCAAAAATTCTTGGAACCGAACTGTGAGCGCTTGTCCTGAGTTAACCTTTAAAGTTAGCCTATATAAAGTATATATTTTTAGAAACCTCAGGAGGAGGAGAATCCGTTAAAACCATCATATCCGGTCTATATCCGGTTACCGGATGCCAAATCGATAAAAACGCTTCAGATTCGGAAAGAGAATGCTAATTAATTCATACTCTAGCATATTGGTTATTGGCCCAAGACATCTCCGAAAATCCGGTCACATCCGGTCTATGTCCGGTAACCGGATGTCTAGGTCACAAAAACTGTACAGCAAGATGGGTAGGTCGTACAGTTTCGCTGATTGAATTTTTGGATTCAGCGGGTCGAAATTAGTCTATATGCGAAGTTTCGTCCAATTTGGACCAAAATTGCGTGATTTATGGCCGTATCCGGTGCGAAAAAAAACCGGAAAAATCGGTTTTTCCGGTCTGGTGCATCGGAATCGCGGATAAAAAATGTTAGTTTTTGGCACAATGAATATTTGGGAGGCAACTTTCATTTTACCGGTGTCAAAGTAATCGAATATCCGGTCGATTTCCGGATCTGAGCTTTGAAATTTGAGATTTCATGGGCTATTATCTCAGTATCCGGTTGGTCCGGAAGTCAAATTATTTCATTAGAATGACATTTTGTCTATCGCTAACAAGTATCAACCTCAAATTACTTCATATCTGCTGTAATTTTTGAATGATAGCGTTTTAAAAACGTGCTGATTTTGCTTGTTTTGTCTAATTGTTAAACCGGATATGAGATTTGATCCCATACGCTTAGCTTTGTCGCACGCAATATAACCATTTTTGAACCATTTTTAAAACGCTATCATTCAAAAATTACAGCAGATATGAAGTAATTTGAGGTTGATACTTGTTAGCGATAGACAAAATGTCATTTTAATGAAATAATTTGACTTCCGGACCAACCGGATACTGAGATAATAGCCCATGAAATCTCAAATTTCGAAGCTCAGAACTGGAAATCGACCGGATATTCGATTACTTTGACACCGGTAAAATGAAAGTTGCCTCCCAAATATTCATTGTGCCAAAAACTAACATTTTTTATCCGCGATTCCGAGCATCAGACCGGAAAACCCGGTTTTTCCGGTTTTTTTCGCACCGGATACGGCCAGAAATCACGCAATGTTGGTCCAAATTGGACAAAACTTCGTATATAGACTAATTTCGACCCGCTAAATATAAAAATTCAATCAGCGAAACTGTACGACCTACCCATCTTGCTGTACAGTTTTTGTGACGTAGACATCCGGTTATCGGACATAGACCGGATGTGACCGAATTTTCGGAGATGTCTTGGGCCAAGAACCAATATGCTAGAGTATGAATTAATTAGCGTTCTCTTTCCGAATTTGAAGCGTTTTTATCGATTTGGCATCCGGTAACCGGATATAGACCGGATATGATGGTTTTACCGGATTCTCCTCCTCCTGAGGTTTCTAAAAATATATACTTTATATAGAGTAACTTCAAAGGTTAACTCAGGACAAGTGCTCACAGTTCGGTTCCAAGAATTTTTGGTCAGACTTTAGTTCGGTTTGCCGGAGGGAGGTGTAATGAAACTGGTCCATATGGTTTTGTGTTGTCTACTTTACTTTAGACTGTTTGGTATGTATTATGATTTTTCTCAGATTTCTCTACAAAAGTTGTAATAAGTGATCCCACTCACACTTGAACACCTTTTATGGCTATGGCAGCGTCAGGTGTTTCAGTTGAAAGTTTCATTCACCCTTTCCAAACTCACCTATTTATGCAATAACGATCGTGCCTCTGCATTAATTCTGCATAATTGGCCAGGTTTGTTTTACTAACATGCCTTCAAGAACTCTCGGAATAGGTTTAGAATGTGTTGATTCTTTCATTCTAAACTTAGGTGGGTGAATTACAACTGCTTGACTTACTTACGGTTACAGCCAATTCTTAGTCACTGAAAAATTAAAATCAGCCTTTTGAGGGTTACTCATATTTCATAGTGTTTTACTCTCCCAATAAGCTACACGGTCCCAGTAAAGCGAGTCTTCTTCAAGTGACTGTTGGTTGCCATACCAGCTGATGATAACAAACTTCCAATCAACTGTCCCTCGTATCTAAGCACTTGGTGTTCTTTAATAGCCACATGGTTCTAGACAAGAGGGTTCTTCTTTTCTGTAGGATTTATGACAGAAGCCGTTGCCCTGTAATCAATTTATGCCACTATGAGTGTGTGTTGCCCGTTTTAAGAGTCGTAAATGTAGGCTTCACAATAGGTAGTTCTGACGAAATCAACCCCATTTTAGAGTAGGTCTCGATCGAGTGGAATTTCCATTTTACTGGTTCGACGTCGAAGTCAATCGATGCAAATGCAAGCACAATCCCGCTCGACGTAGGCAGGAGGGATCCCCAAATTTGTTTTATTCGCGCGCCTCTATTTCAAGTTTCGCCGCGTTCAAGCACCTCTGTTTTTCAAACAATTGCCACGTCTTCGGTTCTAAATTAAAAACGTTTTCACCTGTTCCTATGTCATTGGGTGTGCATCATCGAAAATCATCAGTCGGAAATGAAAACGCTCAGTCTCACTCTTTGCTTGGAGGATGCTTTGTAAGACAGCATGGTAAATAAGAAAATGGCAAATTTTAATGGAAATTTCATTCTTTTCTTTATCAAATTTTGAGTAATTATTGGCTTTTATTTCGTGTAGTACTTAAATTTCCTAGCTTCTTCGGTCAGTCAGTTTGCTTGAGTTTATGACTGACTAACTTGTACGTGAATTTCTGTGCATCAGCATCTGAAATGCAATATTTATATTTAGTTTTTAATTTTTTGAAACGTATTCTTTCCACCTAATTCTGGTTTGTCCGTGTTGCGTTTGGGTCAACGAAAGTAAGCCGCGAATTGTTCCTTAAGCGCTAAGAACTGAACCGCTGACTGTTTGTAATCGATCAAAATAAACGTGAGATATAATAAGTAGCTATGCGACGACGAATAAAGTTCTGTTTGAACACAGTTGTTCTTATTTGAGCCACCGCCAAAAATTAGTAATAACGGTCCCGGGCGGGCCAGGCCTAACTCTTTAGGTTACGAGGCGGGCCGGCTCGGGCCTAAAAACGTTCAGGCCCGTTAAGGTCTCTAATTAGCAGTACTATTAGCAGTTTACCATTTTCTTCCATTTCATTAGGTTCTGTCTATTCCTTATTATGAATCACCACGAGTAGATATTTTTTATTTGGGTTGTATTGAAATTATTATCTGCGGGTTTTCAATTAGATTGATTATTCCAACGATCATTAATAAAAATGGTAACCTTGAGAACTTCTGAAACTAGTATTAGCCACGTATTTTTTGGTCGTTGTTGACACATTAAACAAATTGAATATTACAGGCTTCAATTTTCTAAACTGTTCTTGTCGGACCGGCAACGAAATTAAGCCTAATGAAAACCTCAGAAACGGAATCCATCTTGTAATTTAGGGCGATTTGAGATTTGAAAAAAGATTTTAACTTTCCCATAAACTATGTATAGACTAATCTTATATACCTACATTTTTTGTTTCTTAATAGTTTTCCGTTACTTTGATATTTTCTAAGGTTTTTCATGACAAATTATGTTTACGTTTTCCTTAGAGTTTGCCAACTTCTATCGACTGTCGCCCGATGGTAATAGAATAGAGAGAAACATATCCACAAATCCTGTTTTGTCACGAGTGAAACGTTTATGCTACCTTGATTTTTCTCCCACTCTATACCACTTTTGCCCTCTACAAGAGATCGGGTTCATTGTGATTCTGCTTTCAGCTAGTCAGGAGGTGGGCTCTCGGACAGACCTTTTCTGACAATTAAGAATGACGTTCTTCCCAAGATACACTCCTCAGTAAAATTGAATGTACTTATATGATTTGAACTTGAACTGAGTCGAGCACAGGTTTTTCCTTTAGGTTTCTGCTGGAGACTGCATAAATTTTTGATGCAGACATTTTTGATGATTACTTGCATGCCTGTAGAAAGTTCGTAGCTAGTTATTTTCCCCGCTTATGCTTAATTATGTCCCCGGACCAAAGGACCTCAAGAAGCTACCACGGAAGCTTACCTCGAAGGAAGCGACACAAAGTGAGTACTAGTTAAAGCTCCTTCTAAAGTTTTTGTTTTCCTATTTTTGTCCTACTTTGTTCGACAGGGTTAATTTCTCTGACGTCCAATGGATTGTCGGCTTCCACATTTCCAACTAGGTTTACATACAAGTGAGGGAGTATGAGTTGTCAGTTTGAGTGGTAAAACGAATCTAGCTGAGCCCCCACTTTTTTCTTACCTTGAAGAACACTAGCACTAGCTAGAACAAAACTGCTCTACTAATCGAAATCTTAAATATTAAATCGCTCCCTTTCAGCTAATGTTTGTTATAAAATAATAACTCAGTAGTTGTTTACCTCTGTCATATTGAAATTTGTCCAGGTGAAATTAATCCTGAAACTTGTCCTCCTTTGTCCCCACTCATCTAAAAAATTTCACCGATAAAACTTCTCTGTGATTCTCCAACTGCAAAATGTAGATAACCAACCAAAAATAACCGAGTATTTCGCGAGCAGCTTTGAGCAAACTGGCTTGGCGGCTCGAATGTTTGCTAAATACCCGGTTGTTTTTGTTCTGTACTGTTACTGTATAAAACGAAATTCTTTGATCTCGCGAAATTCGATTCCGAATTTTTCTAATTCGAGGACACGGAAAAGGATTGTCTGCGATTTTGGTTAAAACTGAAGGAATGTTCAAGGTGCAAATCTGAAGTAAAGCTTTCGATTCAGCTTTTCGTTACTTCTGTCTAAGCTTAGCTAGTCTTTTGGTTCCTTATAATGAAAAATCGGACATGGAATTAGCGTACTACGCCTAATACCCCTACATTCACTATCGTTTTCAACATTTTCATCAAAATCGGAGGCAAAAATGTCTTAGTTTCCACTGGTTCTCTTGCGAGCGAAAACAACTGGAATTCGGAAAATTCTAAAACTTCTACATCTACATCTACATTAAGGCCCAAAGTTTGTAGTGACAAACATTTCACCATACTGGCAGCTATATTGACATCCTATTCATCATCCTAATTCCTTTAGCTGTTGTTACAACAAATTAACACCGAAACATTTGCTGTGACAGAATTCAGAAAGATATTTCAACATGAATTTATTCTACGTATATATTCCTGCATATTTTTCAGTTTTCTTCTGAAAATTTTAAGGTTGTCACTTGTTTCTGCTACAGTTAATCGTATGGGATAGTGACGGTGCATAGGACGTCTGGTAAGCGCACACACTCGGTCAATCTACAATTTTTAGGTTTTTCTTTGTTCTAGAAGGCTGATGATCCGACACAGCGTCGTTCCTATGGATCAGCGGATCAAGCGGCTTCCTACAGAGGTTAGTTAGTACATATCTGTCTTTGCGGTAGATGTTTTTTTCATATCTATTTTAGGATCTGTATCGCCCTCCCTCCCTCCGTCTCTATCCGGGTCAAAAGTCGCAAAAATTGGATTCAGTAAAACTTTAGTTGAAATGCCGATTTTCTGAAAGTATGTTTTTTCATTCACCAGCTGTTGATTGCTTTACAGTTTCTCTTTTCGGGAAAACTGTTAATCATTTAGCGGTATTAATCATTAACGGTGGAGTTTTTTAATCTTAAACTTAAATCCCAGTCAGCAGTCCAGTTTTCTGTGCCTATTTATCTAAACAGTCGACCCACTCACTGCACAACTAGACAAATTATTGTCTCAATTAGTTACTGAGCAACCGTTTCCAAGTAGTCCATGCGCTTGACTCTTAGTGGAGCATACGAGGAGGTTTTACAGCTACATTTTAATGCACTTTAGCCTTATGTCACTTATGTTACTTTATTACTACTACACAACCATAAACAGTAGTACTGTAACTGTGTATGGTTGATGACGGCCTCAGACCCATAGAGTTATGGTATTTTCTTGCTGCTTTCAAAGAAGTAATTCTCCAGAAGGCAGTCCGGATAAGGCAAAATCTCACGGGGAACCGCGATGTCATAAATTACCCAGGCAGACTCGCAAGCCAAGGATTAAACCTGAAAGTAAGAATTAGGGAATCGCTCACGTTTTCTGTACACAGAATCTGAAACAACGATGTCTTATTTGAAGTCGACAGCATATCCTAGCGACAAAGTTTCCTTCAAGACTAGGCTATGAATCTAGGAGACTATTTAAGTAACTCGCAAGAACTTAGCTACAAATTGACTTCTCAAGGTATGCCAAATTCTGTAAAATTAAAATCCTGAAAATTTGGAAACTGTTTCAATGCTAAAATTTTTTGTTGAATGTTTTGAACCAGTTCTCCCTCACATAATATTGTGAACCCTAAATGTCGCTTCAGCTCCGGCGGAGAAACGGACAAATGGAAAAAGGGAGAAACAAACGGAGAAACAGAAGAAATAGATAATAAATCTTTAGAATCTATTTATATTTGTTGAACTTATTTTTCTCGTAACGATATCCGACAGCGGTTTATGAAAATTTGACATACATAATTACCACATAATTAAATTAAAGTAAAATAACATATATAATTTGACATATAATTTGACATCCAAAAATGAATCCTTAAAAATTCTGGCACAGAAAACTTTAGAAGTTTAACTTGGTATTTTTTAATGTTCCGTTTCTCCGTTGCTCCGTTTACGGTAAACATCAGTAAGCATGAGTCGGTGACACTGGTTTTGAAATGTTTCTCCGTTGTTCAGTTTCTGCGTTCGTTCGTTCGTCTGTTTCTCCGCTGCTTCGTTTGAACATGAATCGGCTTTTATTATTTACTGACACTGACGGACATTGCGGACAAAACCGAATTCCACAGATTCTTTTACGTGCTGTTATAATCTATACTAAAATCAGATTACTGATTAATGGTTATCGTTAATTTTTTTCAAGTGTACAGAAAATATTTTTGTTATCCAGTTTTGACTTGACTTCATAATGTTAGCATTTGTTGTCATCAGTCATGCTCCCATTAGGATCCCTGATACAATGGCGGGACCATCATTTATTCTTCCTTCTAACAAAACTGTCTAGCCTAGCAACCCTCAGACAGACAAATACCATTCAGTCTATGGTTTACCTATTTTAAGCATAGCACTTTATCTGACGACTAGTGTCATGTGTGAGTGTCATGACGGACCAACCTGTGACTGAACAGAGTTGGTTTTAGGTTTTAGTGACAGTAATTCTTGTAAACAAATTTCTATTGAATTAATTTTTATTCTGGCTGATTTCTGGTCCCATAATCAAATTCATAGACTTATTTGAAAACCTGTCTGACATATTCTATTTGGTATCATAGGATAACGTGGGGGGTGGGGAATGGGGGGGTGCAGACCCCCCCCAGACCGACAAAAAAGGGGTAGACCCCCTCAGCGAAAAGGAAAAAAGGGCAGACCCTGTCGTCCAGAAAGGAAAAAAGGGTAGACCCCTCAGCGATTTTTTCAAAAAATTTCTTGAAAATCGCTAAAAATTGTCATTTTTTACTAATTTTTGGTCAAAAACGTTAAAAATTCGCAATTTTTACTATTTTCGGGGCAGGCCCCCATAAAATTTTGGAATTTTTCAGGGGTAGACCCTTCGCCGAGGTCGGGGTAGACCC
This sequence comes from Trissonchulus latispiculum, assembly GCA_030248195.1. Taxonomy (NCBI): domain Eukaryota; kingdom Metazoa; phylum Nematoda; class Enoplea; order Enoplida; family Ironidae; genus Trissonchulus; species Trissonchulus latispiculum. Next base: position 14,866 of record JASAND010031268.1, read on the forward strand.
CCCCAGAATCAGACCCCGTGTTAATGTATGTTTGGTATCTATCTAGAGTTGCGCTTTAGGTGTACATTAGTGACGTGGATCGGATCGGATCGGCAGCTAAAAGTTTAACCGATCCGATCCAGCAAACTTATTCGTCGATCCGATCCAGCAAACTTATTCGTCGATCCGATCCTATCCGATCCGATCCAATCCGGGTCCTGGATCGGTCGATCCGATCCGATCCGGCGATCCGAAATGATTTCTTCAAAAAGCTAAGTGGAACTACATCTAAAGTCGGTTTTTGCCTTATCAAACATATCTTACACACTAGTTTCACTAAAATTTCTTCCTTTTATCCTTTCTAAATACTAAAGCGTAATTGTGTATATAGATCAAGCAAAAGGGGTAAAATTACTCAAAATAGTGAGGCAGATGATGATCGCGGCCTGCCTACTAACATAATACAAATTTAACATTATTAATTTAAGATAATAGAAATTAAACATATGAGTTAAAACGATAATTTTGAGATTTAATTCCAATTTGAAGTTAAATTTATTAACTTGATGTTCCAGACACCGAAATTGAAGTTGTAATTTTTTGGATCGCCGATCAAGCTAACATTTTGTCTGGGAAACTGAATCTGAAACTTGTACTGTACAGCGAAAACAGACTAAAAGCTTTTAAAAACATTGCGGGGAGTAAATTTTGTATGACCACTGAGTTTGACTCCTTCGGGTTTTGGAATAAAGCCACAAAGAGTCCAATCACGAAACTTCACTCCGAAATTCTGACAACAGTAAGAAACATTAATTGCAGACTGTTATGCAATAATTCTTTTAATAATTCATTTATCATTACTACAGCATACTAACAGAAGGTCTTGCTTCTGCACTTCGACGCCAGATGGCAGATGCACTGCATAAAATTATATAAAGTATTGGATTGCTGTAATAAGTTGTTTGCTACTGAATGCTAAGCTTGAGAGACTCAAAACCAAAAACAAGTTTGGTTGCTAGAAGGAAAATATTGGACTAACAACGTAAGCACCAAACAGTGCAGTGATCGAAGCCAAGTTCAGTCATAAATATGCGTTGGGTACGGTTTAATTTTATGTGATGTTTTGTATCAGGTCGGATCGCCGATCCGCCTAATTCAAGCGATCCGATCCGGACCGATCCAGTAGCTCTACCGATCCGATCCGATCCGATCCGATCCGACAATCCGGATCGCGGATCGGATCGATTTTGCCGATTCGATCCACATCACTAGTGTACAGACACAGTACACGCACGCCTAAAGGAATCATCTTGTAGCGGAAAAGATCCACTTTATTAATAGTGCCAGCTTTTTTTAAAATTTGCCCCATAAAAATTTTTTGAGCAAACAGCAATTCCGGTATTTATGCATAAAGAAATAAGAAATTTATGGAAAAATTTCTGTCGAAGCCAGAAAATTATTAATAATACTTTTAATATATATAATTTGTCGTTACTAATTTACTTCGTGTCATTTCTTGTTTACTTCCTGTCCCCCAACGATTTTATTCTGCTCGACCTAAATCTTTCTCTCCAAACTGCAGTTATCTGGTTAGGATTGACTCAATTCGCTCCCTCAGGGCTCCAAGTTTTCAATTTTCTTTTGACAGTTTCAATTCGAATTTTTCAATTTGGATAATAAGCAATACAACTAAATTTTGTTGAATTGTCATAAGTCCGAATATTCAAAAATTTGCTTTATTTTGGAGAAATTGAATATTCAAAAAGGAACCATGATGAGCTGCAAGCGCGATCCTAAGTCCATTTTCCTCATGTCAGCTTTTCACTTCAGTTCCTCAATTTTATTAGTTAACTCTATATAGCCTGTTGGCTTAAAACTGTATTAACGTTGAACTAGCAGAAAGCACTTTTCCGATTAGTTTTTGGAAACCGCTACATATGTATTTGTACAAAACAAATTTTTGTCAAAATCGGAAAGAAAAAATTTCTATTTTTCTCTTCCATCCAGATACATCTCACGGGAAAATCCTTCGCCATTTTCCATCATCACTAAGAGCTGTAAAACGGTCCAGATTTACATAATGCGAAGAGTTAATGTGGATAGTGCCCACTGTCCGCCGACAGCAATATCTCGCTTTGAAGTTGCACAATACCTGTGATAATAATTGCCATCCACCCAGGTAATGACAAGTATGTATCCATCGGAGTTATTAAATAATTTAGTGTGATCAGTTTTGTTTTAGATGTTCACCGCGGCAGAAAGCGAGTCCTAAGTCCGATAGATTGTAAGTTCATTAGTAGGTATGTTTTTCTGTGAAATCGGTCTGGTAAATTCTGTAATAGGCTGTGTCATAGGTTAATTAGATTGTAGCGAAAATTTGGTCTTCTCTGATCAAGTATGAGTTATTATGCTCAACATGATTTACAGGATAAAAGGTTGCCTCTCCTTGATGGAAAAACGATTGCAGTTTCAATTATGGGGTACCTCAGTTGAGGATCAATATCTTCAAGGGCTGACGTTATCAACGTGAAAACCAGGTTTAAGCCACCAACCCGGGTTAACGTTGTGTTAAAAATACCCAACTTAAGGGAGGGGGTCGCCTGGTACCAAATTTTATACTCACCGATTTTATCCTTTTTTGGGTTTAATATACCCCATATGTGCCCAAAAACGAGACAAATTTTTAGAGTCCAGGGCCAATCCAGTCTTGAGAGATTGCATTTCAAATCCCTACAATTTAGTATTTACGTTAGTTTGCCTAGCTGAGAGCTTTGAATTCGCGTACACATAGGATGACAAGAGACTGCGGCATGACAAATACATCAATTTAAAGCCTTTACCTGTAGGTGTTTATTGCCGCATAAATTAGTGGCAAGCCAAGCAACGAGCGAGAACGGCGCATGAAAGATTTTGGTCAAGCTCATTCCGACTGTCATTTGCTTCAAACTTTAGCTCGCTCTTTCTCGTACTGCTTTGTAGAAGATAAGAAGATAAAATGTTCAGGACATCGAGAGCTTCAATTTAATATAAAATTTGGCTATATTTGAAAAAGCTGAAAATTTGACATTTTTTGTCTATATGTGTCCACCATGCTATCGTAGTATGTCACCACAGGAAAACACAAGCTATTGGCATGAAACTTTACATACACGTAGGTTTTATCCCAGCCTACTAGCATGCCAAATTTTATTGAGATACCTTAAGATTTGACTAACTTATGAAGCAGCAAACATGAAATTTTCGAAAACTGACGATTTTTGAGGAAAAATGGAATTTTTGCTACCAAAACTTTGAAAAATCGCGAACCCCCCCCCCCTTAACCCGGGTTTAGACGTTGATAACATTGTCTCCAGATATTATTTTGATTTCTATCTGTTGTTCAAGTCGGCTTGTTTAAAATTGTCTTTATTTCAGATAATCCTCCCTCTCCTCCAAAGTCTCCTGTGTTCAATCGAGCCACTAAAGCCCGCGGTTCCGCTCATCGTAGGAAACGACTGGGTGCAAATGAGCCAGTAAGATAAAGAAAGTATAAATAAAATAAAACATAAGAACAATAAAGTGTCAAAACAGACACCAGTCCACGGATCCACGGGGGATATACACAGATATCAATGAGAAAAGGAAAATATCAAAACGGTTGGTTAGATTTCTGGGTGTCCACGTTTTGATATTTTCCTATTCTCATTAAAATAAAACATAAAATAAAAGATAAAGAACTTTAAAAGATAAAGCATTAGTGGTTCTTATGCAGCCGATATAAAGTAGTGACATAATACATTAGGAATTTTTCTTTAACTGTTGAATTTAACCAAGTTAAATTAAAATTGCATTTTGTAAATTATTACATCGTATAATGTACGTAGATGAGAATAGTACATACATGAATGCTACCTATACATATTACATTGCATTAGGTAACAGTTCTAAGTTTATTTAGGATTATTATGTGGCAGAGAGATCTCATTCATATGATCAGATAACGAGAATTAAGAAAGCGGGTAAGCAGTACAGACGATTTGTAAATGGATTTCTCGATTTCTTCAAAACTAAATGCTTAATTTTGTGTCAATTAAACATTGCATTGAAATTAAGTTAATTTCACTCTTTGAATTTAATTCTTTTGTTTAAGACTCCCCTAGAAAGCAAGAGCCAATGTTCAGTAAGATGACCAAATGGGCTTCAACTGGGCAGGTAGGTATATAAATCCTCCAATTATATAAATACTAACCTCAAAAATTTAGAGCGAAATGAGTATGCAATAATTATAGGGCTATCCTACATACATTGGTATAATTTGTCAAATTTAAAAGTTTTTGCAAACTTATCTAAACACAGGTATATATATTGGAGCAATTGCATGCAAATTTTAGCCATTATGATCATTTCGCGAAGTTAAAAAGATAAATGCATTGCAATAACTCTTTACGTATGAAACTTTTCATATTTACTGCTGGACTCAAAAGGTCTACTGAACACAAACTGGTTAAAGTTGACTTTTATTCTACATTTGTATAAAACTCATGGTTTCTACATTTTGCTGTTTTTATCTATTATAGCTTTCACCCAGAAAAACCTCCCCTAAAAATGCCAAGAAGAGCAGTAAGTTTACAAAATAACTTAATTTTTCACCACTTGATTCTTTATTTGAAGATTTGAAACAATTCAAGTATAAATTCCAGGCAATGCATAAGGAATCTATAATTGTTTGGGCTTTGAGAGAGCTATGCAGAAATAGAAATAGTCAAAGTCATGTCGAAAGTTTCATCTTCTTTCTTCTTCGTTGAAAAGGGTATATAATAACATAAACATAAAAAATGCTAGTCGTGTCTGTTAATGAAACTTGGGATTATTCGGTGCCCACATTTTTAAATTTTATACACTGTCGGTCGACTGGAGAACCTACAGTTTCTGACACGTACCAACTTTATTAGTTTAGTATCAATTAATTTTAATTATGATTATTAATTAATTTTGTGATTAGCCTGAATGATCCTAAAAGCTGGTTATACTATTGGATAAACTATTATTCATACCACTAGGGTATTGATTTGATACACGGTTTTCAGTACACAGTCTATTGTAAGAAATTGTATAAATTGAGTTTCTTACTGTTTATTTTATGAGTATTTGAATTTTTACGAGTTTTTATTTCTAGCAAGACGTCCACATCGCTCCACGTCTCCTACTAAAATGAATGGAGCTGTATCGAAGGGAGGTGGGGGAGGGGATAATTTAGATGAAGCCTTGCGAAAGATGGAAAGTGATGACTGGTAATAAGCTAATAGCATATTAAAACTATTGAAAACGCTAACTTCATGCATGAAAAAACAACTGATTAAGTGTTGTTAATTAAGGTCTACAATATATTAAGAATTCATATATCAGCGATTCTTCTGTACTTCGAAAGGCAGAAATTAAGCTCATAGGCCCTATTTCTTTAAAGATTAAACGGATTAGATTAAAATTAATCCGCATTAAAGAAATAGCACCTCGGATTAAACGGATTAAAATTTAATCCAGTGAGTTAAACGAGTTAAACGGATTAAATTTAATCCTATTTCTTTAATGCAGCTAGGATTAAAATTTTAATCTAATCCTGTTTCTTTATTCGCACTTCGGATTAAAAACTCAACGAGTTAATTTTAATCCGACCTGCTTATCGCTGTTTCTTTAAAGATTAATTTTAATCCGTTTAATCCGCCGCCTGCATTTACAACTAGCTTTTAATCCTCGTGCCACCACGCGGATTAAACGGATTAAAAGTTGGCGGATTAAAATTTTTAATAGCTATTTCTTTAATGGCGGATTAAACGGATTAAAATCAACTTGTTTAATCCGCGGATTAAAAATGGTCGGATTAAACGAGTTAATTTTAATCCGTTTAATCCGTTTAATCCAGCATTAAAGAAATAGCATTTAAAATTTTAATCCGGCTGATTTTTAATCCGTTTAATCCGACCATTTTAATCTTTAAAGAAATAGGCCCATAGTCTAGCTGTCCGAAGCAGTACATATGTAGATCAACGAGACTGACTAGAGATCCGAAACAAACCTTTCATATTTATTACATATTTGAAAGTTTGAGACTTGTCTTATAGCTTTTCTTTATTTTAGGGAGCAGAATGTCCAGGGAATTACTTCCATTCAGAGTCTATGTCACAATAAACCGTCCACAATTAGTGCCAATTTACATCGGGTAGTTCAGTCTCTGATTGAACAGGTTTGCCTTTTCTTATTTATGCAAATGATTAGGCTTAATTGCTGCTACTGCTTACTTGCAACTGCTACCAATTAATTTTAACAATTAATTATGATGATGCTATTAATCATATGTTACTTAATAATTCTAATGACAACCAAGCTAGCTGGTTTATATAATGTATTCTCAACGAAATTCCTTACTGTGTTACAGACACTAAGACACAGCTGCAGCCGTATTTTTTATTTTTTTAGATTATATGTTAATTTTGATTTCTTCTGCGTTTAGGTGAAAAATCTCCGATCATCTGTTACAAAGCAAGCCCTGAGTGCATTTTCGGACCTATTCCATGCGATGGGTAAATCGATGGACGCTGAGGCAGAGCGTGTCAGTGCGGTGCTCGTGCCGAAAGCGGGCGATCCCAGCTCAGCCTTCATTCGAGAAGATGCTCAACGCGCCCTTGAAGCCATGGTGGACAAGTGTTCCTCCAACAAAAGCATACATGGAATTGTACTGGCTGCTAAGTAAGCTCACCTAGATAGATACAGATGCAACTCTTGTCTGTGTGAAACTAGAAACATTAATTCGGTCCTATACTTTCATGCCTATATAATGTTATGTGTAGGTAAGATTTCAATATTGTATTGGTTTTGCTGTTTTTTTTGTTTTAAGTAATTTGTAAAGATGTCCAAAAGGTGTACGAGTTTTTCCTCTTTTCCAGTTCCAAGAACGCAGTGATCAGGACTTGTGCCGGTTCTCTACTTCTGCGTTTGGTGGAAGGAATGGGAGCCTCAAAAGCTTTGAGCTGCAGTTCCGCCGATAAAATTTTAAACACAGCTGCTCAACTAGCCTCCGATGGCAATCAGCAACCAAGGTTCGAAAGCTAAATAATGATAATGTTCAGATAATCAGATAATGTTCCTCTTTACAACAATTAAATAACCAGCTTTAAGCTACAATGAATTGTAAACAATTACAACGTGTTGCTGCTACTTACTGCCTTAATATTTTGTAATTTTATTGTTTAGTAATCTAGTTATTGTTTCAATTTGTTGTTTAGGACTCAAGGGAAGTCTGTCCTACAATATTTATCCAGCGATTCCGGGTACAGTAAGGCTTGCAGTAAGCATCTGTCTGGCTCCCTCCAGTCCGTTGCAATCGACGCTGCCGGTGGAGCAGGTGGCGGTGGCGGCGGAGGCTCAGTAAGAAAAGTGCGTACTGGAATACGTACTAAAACGGTCATAACTTGTGAAGTGTAATTGTAAAAAATGAAGTCAACGCCTTAATTAATATCAAGTAAAACTGTATAAATCTTGCTAATTTTCTTGCAATTAATTTTGATATTTCATTTTTACCCTTTTTACTTTATGAAGTTTACCTATTTCTCAAATTCTTAGTTGTTTAGAGTAGTGTTGCAGCTGTAAATTAATTTTGTTAATAACAGATAATAGGATTTTCTAATGTTTTGCAAACAGTGGTTTTTGGAATATGTAAATATATACCTATAGGTCTTTTTAGAACGGCCCAATCAGTAATGGCATCGTAAAAGTCAGAAAGTAAGCAATCATGTTGTATCGCTTTCATACTCTTTTCTCAAAATTACTTACACATATTTGCAAGCACCTATATTAACAAGTACATATTAATGATTTATAGACTTATCAACATTTACAGGGAAGAGATTGAAACACCAAATTTCAGATTTTCACTAATCCACCAAGAGTTTATAGCAATTTTCCTATTATAAAATACTCTGGCTACCACTAAGCTAAGCCAAGGCGCAGCAAGACAGCACACTAATTTCCGCCTTTCTGGCTTCAACTTGAAACATTGATATTTAACAAATTTATATAAAGTCAATGTTATATATTATTTCAGACACGGAGGTAGCACTAAGGAAAAACAGCGTCGACGAGTTGGGGAGGATCTGCAGGAAGATTTGGAAAAGCTGATATCCAATCTGAATGAAAATCAATGGGAAAAGAGACAGGAAGCTTTGCAGGATTTTGAGGAAATGCTCAGAAAACATCATCGAGCGGTTGTTGGAAATGCTAAGGTAGCTTCATTCCACTACCGTATATACTTGTTTTAAGATCCCGCTAGAGGTCTTGTTCGTACTGTAGATGTTCTGTTAAGTACCTAGTGGCTCGTATAATCTTCTGCAATTAAACAAAGAGTGCCTATTAGCTATTAGCTGCAGTGACATTTATTTCTTTAAATTCTACCATTAGAACTAAACTGGAGGGTCCGTCACACAAAAATTTTGAGACCACCACGGATTTCGCTCATTTTCACTCCTATACGACTTTATACCACGTTTGTCGTGCATTTTAACTTTGAACTTTGATTCTTTGGAAGTCCCTATAAAACTCTGTTTTTAAACATGCATGTATTAGTTATATACTGTTTTCTGAAGAAATTTACATCTGCGTGGGAAATAAATTTATAAACTTATTGAATCTGCCTTATAGCTTCTGGAAGCCTACACAGCAAGACTGAATGATATTAATGGAAAAGTAGCCTATAGTGCCTTAGATACTTTCCCTTCTATTCTGGCCTCGTTGGCAAAAGACTTAACTGAGCAGAAAGGAGTTCAAGCAGAGATGGCCAAGAAACTAATGAATCAGCTTCCCTCCAAAAATCAAGAGATTCGAGAAATGGCTGCAGACGGATTGGATGCTATGGTTAAAGAAATTGGTAACAAATTTTACACAATAAGCTTAAGCTATATATCAAAACTAATTAACTTAAGGTAATTAAACTGCACTAGTCCTCTTAATTTATCGAATTTAGCACAATTTTCCGATTGGTTATAATTACTTTATTTTTATTTGCAGATAATGGAAATCTTGTTTCCTCATTTGCCATGGCCACAAAGGCAGGAAATATGAAACAGAAACCGGAAATGTTAGATAGATTAGGAAGTAGGATTATAAGATTTTATAAAAATATAAAATTAAAGTCACTGATTGAAAAATAAAATTGAAAACAGCTGATGTTTGGGGTATTTTCCACATTTCCCCTTGGACCACCCTTGCGATTCGAAAAAATTCTAATTTCGCGAAATCGACAATTTTGCGCTATTTGAACTCAGCGTGGTCGAAAACATACCCATACCAAATTTCAACTCGATTGGTCAAGTTTGAAAAATTTTAACACTGGCGGGGTAATCTGGAAAAGACCAGAATTTTTGTAGTATCGTTTAGTTTCTTCAATGCAGAAATTTTTGCACCGTTGTACCAAGAGTGCATAATTGCACTATATATAAGAAGAAGAGTACGCCTCTAGAGGGCTTCTCCTCTTGGCATTGCGTACGGTGCTCCGACCAGAATACGCGAATGCTCCCCCGTTTGGTGGGGGGTAGCTCTCTTCGACAAAGCATACTCCCTCCGTTTGGTGGGGGGGGAGCAGAAAAGAGGTCCCCGTTTGGTGGGGGGGGGGGGTAGCCAACAGCCAATCAGACTGCAGATACCCCCTCCCCGTTTGGTGGGCGGGTAGCAATGAGAGGTCCCCGTTTGGTGGGGGGGGGGTAGGCAAAAGAGGTCCCCGCTTGGGGGGGGGGTCGCCAACAGCCAATCGAATTCAGCCAATTCTAACCTGACTTGGCGACACGTATTGGCTTACTCTTCTTCTATAATATAAAGGAATTAATTGTGGACTCTTGGTTGTACGTAAACAATCGCACGAGGGCCTACCATCTACCTTTACCTGCAGGAAACTTATTATTTTCAGAAATCTGCGATAAGGCATATTCCCGCAAACCTCGGAGTGTTATCATGCATGGACTCCCCGTGCTCTGGGAATTGATTAAAGCTAAATCCGGTGATACTGGCCTTAAAATGGCAACTCAAGATTTTGCCCGAAGTTTAGCCAAAACCATGGGTCGATCTGAATTGACTAAACATGGCACTAAAAATCTTTCCCCTGACCAATTGTCCGATCTAAAGCAAATGATTGATTAGGTCGTAGTTTATATGTTCTCATTGCTACATATATTTTGGGTTATGTATAGTTTAGTTTGTTGTTTATATGTACATTTATTATTTGTCATTGGAAATAGATGAAGTACAATTTATGAGTAATAATATTAATATAGAAGTTTGGACATAGGTGACTTTGTCCTGTAGCTCACACATTTGTAATCGTTAAAGCCTCATAACATCTCAACTTTGAAAGTTCCACTTGACTTTGGATTTCGCCAGAAGAAGCTAAGTCTTTGGTGCTTTCTTCTGAACACTCAAGCTGAAATTTGATGACCTAAGTTTGTTTAGCAGCCTGACTAGCCTGACGCATTTTGGGGGGGGGAGGGGAGGGGGGGGGGGGAGGGGGGGGGGGAGGGGGAGGAGAGGCTGGGGGGGGGAGGGGGGGGGGGGGGGGGGGGGGGGGGGGGGAGGGGGGGGGAGGGGGAGAGGAGGGGGAGGAGAGCGAGACGAGAGCCCGACAGCGAGTGGAGAGCCGAGCCGAGTCAACAAGTGGGTATTGTATGGGGTGGTGCAGCTTTTCCTCCCCGTTCCTAGATGACTGACTACTTTTTTTTTCATTCTCGTCCGTTCCTAGATACGTCTATGTCCAGATCCCTGACGACCTTCGAGTCGTTAAGCTGGTGGCGGGATACCTCTTTATGATTCCACCCAGATTTTCCAGTTGTCAGACGTTGAACGGGGTTCAGACAGACCAGCTCGACTCTGTTTTTCCTTCTTTTCCTGACTCGGGAGTGTGCGAGACTGGTCTTTCGTGGTGTCGAGTGCGACACTCGTTTTGCTCCCCGGGACTCTAAGGGGTTAAAGATTTCATTCAATTGGTTCCCTGCATCAAAGAAATAGCACCTACCTTTAATCCAGCGAAAAATCAGTTAAACAGATTAAAACAGATAAGCGTAATCCTGTTTCTTTCATACATACCTATAGGATTACCATTTAAATATAATCCTGTTTTAGTATCACCATTTTAGATGAAAAATCAGCTGATTATTTTAGTCCGACTAGTTTAGTCAGACGTCTTGAATCATAAATATAAACTAAATCCACTACATAAATCGCCTACTGAGTTTCCAACTAGACTTAATTCTTAAAATCTGCTTGCTACACAGAAAGGGTGCAAAACTTTTTATAGCTTTCCTTCATCGACGGATTAATAATAATTTCGTTAAACTGGAGGATCAAAATAACCAAGGTCACCACAAAATAGGCAGTTGATTATAATCAAGCTGACTCCTAATTCATTTAATTAATGTGACCCGGTAATTAAATAGGGCGAAGATTTCCGTTCTGGTGTCAGCTAGTATTTGTCGTCGGCCTGGAATTTCAGTCGGTCTCAGCTAACATTTTTCAGGCCGACGGCTGCACAGGCCTCTTCTTGTTCCTGGACCAGCTTGGGGGGACCCAATGTGGTTAGGACGGATCAGACCCGCCCCACATCCCGGAGGAAAGCCAGAACCCGGGGAGACCCTTGGATAGGATGTCCAGGCGCGGCCTTGTCCCTGCACCGGCCTAACCGGCTTTACCTGACGCGCTGGACATCACCATTTTCCTTCAGTTTTTGGTATTAGGCTCTCAGCATTTTGTCAGGCACTGATTGAGGCCTATGGATATAAGGTGGGCAATAGGCGGAGAGACGAAGAGCACGGGCTGAACACATTACCCCAAGCAGCAGACGTCAGGTTATTTCAGTCACATTCAGGGTAGCACGGGTAGAGTCGACGACACAGGCTGCCCCCGCAGATCAATGATTAGTTTGCACTGATTTAAACAAGTAAAATCAGGACGGCAACAAACGGTAGTGTCAACTTGAGAAAGCCAGAAAAAATAAATCAACGAAACAAACGAGTGTTAACAGTTTTATTGCGGCACTGAGTTTGCTACATTCAGCCGTCATTTCGCGATAACGATGGCCATGTAGGGCTCGGGCAAGCCAACTTACATGCCCGGTTTGGCTTTTTGCTTATTGCAATGGACTATGTGATTATAGTTAGTACTTAACTCAAAAACTCGTCTTTTGCTCGAAACGAACTATTCATTGTCTTGTTGGTCAACACTTAGAATTAAACGATTGGTGCCAGCAACTATAAGGTCCACCAAAGGTTAGTTATACAGTATATGGTCAGCCCATAGATTAAAAAGAATATAAAATTAAGCTTCCCCGGAAGAAGGGGGCAAGGCCATGATCCTCCCCCTCAGGGCCTTCGCCTGTACATGAAGTGGGGGCCGGGAACAACACGGCATACCAAACAGTTCCAACCTAACTTAACCTACACAACACAGCTACTTTAAAGAATAGCATATTTTAATGTAGTTATATACCAAAATAATAACAGTATAAAAAGATCATTAATAAGAACAGATCAATGATATCCAGGAAAATAAAAGATAACAAATAATGCACAGAAACAAACAGAATTATAACAGATTCCTTTGATAGATAGTGTCTGTCTGTGTAATTATAACAGAAGGAAAGGCAGTCCAACCGCTAACATAAAAATACCAACTTTCTTCATAGATCCATCACCAACATAGTATAAAAATTAGAACATTTCTCTAAAAAATCCAGCACTAACGCAACAATTACAACTTTTCTATAAATAAAATCTCTGCATTGTCAGAGAAATCAATGTCTACGGGATTCCCAGTCTGCCGACTGGCCAAGATAGCGGCTCCAATTGCTGGCGACTTCTTCAGGCCCAACAGTCGAATGGAAGAAATATGCTTGGAAGGATCTCCGCTCCTGATTCCTTCCAGAAATCCTAAATGGCAAAAATAAAATGGCTCCATCTTTCAAATTAAAATTACCAAAGGGTCATTAGATTGAAGAACGGAAGGTGGGTAAGCTGGGAGATGTTACTGCAGCTTCCCTGGTTTCCCTGGTAAAAACTAATAAAGCAAGAAATAAATACGCGCAGTCGTAAATTGAACAGTTGAACCGTTTCTCCATCTTGGTCCAAACCCGCACCTTTCCAGCGAATCCCCGGTAGCCGTTCGCTCTATGCTTTCTCTGCGACAGCGAGCTCCTGGTCCGCCTTCGGGTCCCGGCCCAGATTTCAAGGGGGCCCCCAGGCTCCTTGCCTGTCTCCGAGATGTGGGCCGACTCTAGTTGGTCCAACCGCATTGAGCCTGCTCACGACGGTACAGGAAGATGAAGAAGACGAGAGAATATGATGAGCAGTTCAACCCAAGCAACTAATATGATTTTATTCAATAATTTAATAAATTATCACTTTTCTCACAGCTGACTTTTGGTAACTCGATTTCTGGCTCAACCAAACATGCTAACTAAATACTACGTGTGTAAGTGATATCTAAGTAATTAGCTACCTAATTGTCTCCGCCACTTCAATACGAAGGAATCTATTAAAATAATGCAGGCGAAAAAAATAACAGACGCTCGGATCTTAAACCATTCCTACACAATTGCAATACGACCGAAATACTACCTGGCATTTTTTTAGGGTTGAAAGTGGGGGCCCCCCGGGGGGGGGGGGGGGGGAGGAGGGGGGGGAAAAAAAAAAGAAAAAAAAAAAAAAAAAAAAAAAAAAATAAATCCAAAAAAGTGGGTGGGGGCTTGCCGAAAAGGGGGGGGGGGCGAAAGTGGGGGGGGCTCCGAAAAGTGGAGGGGGAAACCGAAAAGGGGGGGCCCCACCCCCCCCCCCCCACTAAAAAAATGCCAGACTACTAGCTGCTCTGGCTAACAATTAAGATAATTTAACTGACACAACTGTGTGCAATTTCTTGGGGGATATACCTTCCTTCAGCAAACTTAAACTTTTCCAAACAGAACCAACAACAACGACAGGAAAACCATCAGGCGACGACAATAAACTCTGAAAAACAAAAACTTCCAGAACAATTACACAAGCTCCATTATCTCCACTATCTTATTATTAATATACTTTTGAAATAGAAAATATGTCTAGCTCGTGTAACTCGGTCACAAGAAAACTCACAAGTTGCAAAATAAGTACACTGCTATAATTTTTACAGTACTAACGTTTTTATAGCAAGTTCTCCTAAAAAATTTCTTTTAGCTCGGAGTTGCAAGTTCAGTGCTAAAGATCCTAAAAGTGTAAAAGGCAATCCACAAAAAGCCCGGGCACGCATAATTTACATCATCTGAATCATTGAAAACTACACGAAATGTGCTTTACATTCTGGCAAATTTACCGAATCAGCGTGCTGAGACACGGCAGCCACCTGTCGACCCAGAATGTGGCCGGCCTCTCGGAACAGATGTCGACAAAGAGGATCGATTGCGGCACCTGAAACAAGGTTCACACTCATTCTACATGAATTATGTTTCTACGTTTCAAAATGATTCAATCAATATTATTACACAGAGAATGAAGATGAATAAACGAATCATTTCCACAACGTTAGCTTAAATGAACCAATTAAGCCAAGTAAATATTTATATACAATATAAAAATTAAATACACTGTGATGATTAACTAATCGTGTGAGGAGAAAAGCTAAATACCTTCAGCCAGAACTTTGCAGAACTGAGCAAACTTAGATTTATCAAATCTATTATAAAGATGTTCCAGTATCTCCAGCTTGTTTTCAATCTAAAAAACAGCATAAATATAGCTAACAGCTTAAGTTTTATGGAATTGAAAGTTCAAGAAGTTGGATATCAAATTTCAAAGCAATTAAGCTAACATAAACTGAGCTACTATAACAACTTTTTTCAAATTGCCAAGAACTTTCCCACAGACAATTATATTGGAAAAGAAAAGTTTAATGGAAACAGTAGCTGCGTTTCCCGTAAATAGAAGCCATAAAACACTAAAAACCGAACGGAGTGCAATGTGTTTTATAATTTATTGGATGATGATATCCATTTAGGTGACACTCCTGGCTCTACGGCTGTGTACCCGGAGATTAGCACCGGCACCCATTGTCTCTGAAGCAGGGATGGAGATATTCTCAAAGGGATCACCTTTACCTTACCTTTGCCTTGATATCCTTTATAACTAAGCTTAAGCATACTTTGAAAAAAGTTAGCATCTGTTGTTTCACAAAGGAGATGTCACAAGGAGCCAGTTCAAAACCATCTTCATGATCAAATATCGTTCGGACAGCCTCCTTGGCAATCCAATAAGCTACAAAGCTTAAAAATATGAAAGAAGGCAATAATCGACAAATGAAAAAATGAACACGAAAAATACGGGGAAAGTTCAGGCCGGATTCCTGACAGAAACAATTTCTAGGACTGGCTTAACTAATGCGCAAAATGGCAGAGTTTCAGAAGAATCACACACTTACATTAGACCTTTCAAGAAAAAGTTGAGCAGAGTAGAGTAGAAGCAACATCAACTTATTTATTTATATTCTATATTTACTTTACACTTTTATATTCCCACTTTTAACTTTTTCATGAATTGGGTAGAGCTAAATTATTTAACTCGTTAAATGCCGGTTAACTGTTTAAGGTGGTGATCCCATTTGGAGTCACCAGTTTAAAACCACTGTAAGTTACTCATTCATTACTTGGCGTTAGGAAGTCCGCTTTATGTCAAAATGTAGCCTAACATTTGATCATATGCCAGTGCAGTATAGTACAGTTCAGTTGGCTCCTGCAAAAAAGTCAGCCAAAGCTTCTTGTTGAAGCCCCTTAGGGGGGCGCCCCCGAAATTAGCCCTTTCCGGGTTTATTGCTTCCCCACTCCCTCGGGAGTTTTTGGGGGCCAAATTGTTTGCCAAAAATAGACAAAATTTCAAACCTTTGTCGGCTTCGTCGAAGGTTTTGACCTAAAGTTGTTCATTGTAGCATTGATCCAGGGATGTTTCCAAACTTTTAGCGTTTAACCATGCAAAATACGGCAAAACCTCAAATTTATGGCTCATTCTTGCAACTCCCACGCCGGGCTCGCATGCTCCCGATGATAAAATCCGTAAAAATACCCTGGCATTTTTAGTGGGGGGGGGCCCCCCACTTTCGGAGCCCCCCCACCAACTTTCGCTCCTCCCACTTTTCGGCAAGCCACCACCCACTTTTTTGGGGGTCGCCCAAAAGTGTCAAAAAATAGGTTTTTGAGGTCAAATTTTCAAAACTTTTCTCAAATTTATGGACTTATAAGCTCATTTTAAGCTTAAAAACAGCGATTTTTCGCGTTTTACCTTAAAAATGCTAATTTTTTGCTAAAAATTTCGGTATATTTTACCTTTGGCTTTCCCCCCTCCCACTTTGCGGAAGCCCCCCACTTTTAAAACCCTAAAAAAATGCCAGATACCCTACCCTCACTTGTATCAAATTTTAAATCTACACAGAGACGTAGATTTTGCTTATAAGCACAAAGCTATCGCTAAAAAGGGATGGCAAAAAACCAGTATTCAAAAAAGCAGAAACGCCAGCCGTGAGTCTAGGCTAGCATGCTGTGTAACTTCTAGTCGGGACGCAGAAAGTAGCAATGGGAACAACTAAAAAGGCTCTCGGGATATTTTTATGAAAAACGTATGTCGAATCACAATTCCCCATCTTGCATAGTAAATGCTCCACAACCGCTGGAAAAAATGGTATAGCGTTTTTGCAAAACCAAAGAAATCAGCTTATGGGACAGAAATTAGAAAATGACCACGACTGGGACAATTGGCCTATGTGGGGCCTTCAAATCGACATCCTTGGTTCAAACTTACAACTTGCGTAGCTACAGGCAAGTTACGAACTCAAACCAACTCAAACGGAAATGTCGGCTTTTTGAAACTGGACTGTGAATAGGCCAAACTAAGTTATTTTGAAAAGTTCGTGCAAACGTTCAAAAATACATGTATATATATTAGATCGAAGTCGGCTCCTTACCACTGCCATAGTCCCCAATGGCATGACCCCAGCCGCCACAGCAATGAACAGATCCATCCGGGTTGAGCAGACGACAGGAAGAACCCGTTCCTGAGATGAGGACACAGCCACCTGTGCACAGACAAACAAACAAACCACTTCCATTAGGTTAAACTTACAATCATGACATGACATGACATGACAAATCAACAAAGCGTAGACATAAAACATCAGCCTCTCACAAACTACACATCTGATACTTTTGAACAGAGTTACGTGGCAAGTATGTATCAAAAGTGTCACCATCAAACCATAAATATCAGTCACCGTGTGGATTCAAACCAGCAACCAGAAAGGTGCAGATAAGAATTGTAAAAACACCTGTTTCTAAAGCTGTGGCTACAGTACCAACAGAGTCAGACGTAAGAAAGATATGATCTGCGAGATTGGAATGTCTAGCTTGGAATGTTTCAATGAACTTGGCATTGGCCCGATCATCCTCAGCACCGCTGAGAGCCAAACCCTGTCAACAAGAAAATGGTAACAGCAAACTATTTATATATGCCTATCCAAATCGCTTACAAGTAGAAGCGGTTGTGTGCATGACAAGCAATGTTAGCGGAAAATAGGAAACGGATAAAACGAACAATAAAAACTGGCAAACCTAAGTCAAAGACCTTAAACTTTCAAAGCACAGCGACTGTATAAGTGTGCGCCGGAGCACCGCTCCGACAGAGCTCCGGAGGAGCGGAGCTCCGATTTTCGGTACTCCGGAGCGGGCAGCTGCTCCGGAGCTCCGGCTATCCGGAGCAGCCATTTTCAAGCTTTGAAGCCAGTCTTTTGTTCATAAGTTGGGTAATGAAGCAATATTTGAACACTTTTAAGAATTTCTTGCTGTAGTCTCACGAACAGTGTGTAAGAACTGTAATTAATTAGTGTCCGTATTATTTTTAATTTTCCTATTTTCTCAAGACTGCTGTATGATCCATTTTCTGGAGACAACTTTTCCAACTTGTCCAGATGATAAAATTGAAAATTTAAATATATATAATTCTAAACTATGACCTCTAAGAATTGCTTCCATAAAAGTTTTTAATTAATTGCAATTAATTAATCCACCAATTACATATGTATATATATTATCATAGGGGTCGCGGCAGCGACCCCTATAATATGTGTGAAAAGTGGCTGGAGACTCCTGAAAAATCCTGCGCAGATCCTGCGCAGATTTCATGCGCAAATTGTAGAGCACATCGAGTTTAGTATGTCTGTGAAGTTTCAGCCCCGTATCACTTACCGTTAAAAAGTTGCGTCCCGGACCGGTTATGGCGGCGATGTTTTTTTTCCGGTTTCTCCTATTTGAGGTTGTATTGTACATAATGTTCGCCGCTTTCACGTGATCTGCAGCGGTGGGCCAACCTAAAGGGCTATGGGGTCTAGTAGTACCCTCTAAAGAATTTAAGAATCACAACTTTTTTGCGCCGCAGCTGCGCCACAGCGCCGCAGTGGCGCTGCAAAGTCGGCCCATAGCGAAAAGTGACATTTTTGTGGTCGTCGCTCAGGTCGAACGTTACGAGCTGGAGCTGATTTCTTTTTATATTCAGAAATTACATATATTGAACTAACTAACGGTCCAGGCTGCGTTTCTCTATCACTTCCCTAGCGACCACAGTGGCCCGTCAAAAATGGCGAAAATTCGAAAAATGAAAAATCGAAATTTCTCGCTATCTATTCAACTTTGAAAGCTCAAATCGTCCATGCAATGGTTTTCTGGCACGGAGAATCGATTCCCGCAGTCAGTTTTACCGTTAGACCCACCCATCTTGCTGGGCAGCTTCCACTTTGCCGTCGGGAGGGTCAAGTCGGAAACCGCTTCCTGGAGGTCCATAGTAGGCCTACTTGGCTTTTCAAAACGTTGTCTATAGGGGTGTTCTGGTGTGCCCAGCTCGTTCCCGGTATCCGTTTTGCCGTCCGACGTGTCAATATTGCTGGGCTGGTTCTACTTTGCCGTCGGGAGGGTCAAGTCGGAAACCGCTTCCTGGAGGTCCATAGTAGGCTCTACCTGGCCTCTCAAAACTTTGTCTATAGGGGTTTTCTGGTGTGCCCAGCTCATTCCCGGTATTCGTTTTGCCGTCCGACGTACCTATTTTGCTGGGCTGGTTCTACTTTGCCGTTTGAAGGGTCAGTCGGGTGGGAGGGTCAAATGGTCGAAAATAAAGTTTCTCAAAAGTGGTAAAATTTGGTATCAAATGAAAGCCCTAAGTGAGCTGAGCAACTTTTGTCATAGAACTGAGTACCCAAAGTGGCTGTAGAGTGCTGTGGTGGGGTGGGGTGGGGACTTAGACGATTTTGGGTCAAAAATAAAATTATTCAAAAGTGGTAAAATTTGGTATCAAATGAAAGCCCTAAGTGAGCTGAGCAACTTTTGCCATAGAACTGCACACCCAAAGTGGCTGTAGAGTGCTGTGGTGGGGTGGGGACTTAGCCATTTTGGGTGAAAAATAAAATTTTTCAAAACTGGTCAAATTTGGTATCAAATGAGAGTTCTAAGTGAGCTGAGCAACTTTTGTCATAGAACTGCGTACCCAAAGTGGCTGTAGAGTGCTGTGGTGGGGTGAGGTGGGGACTTAGCCATTTTGGGTGAAAAATAAAATTTTTCAAAAGTGGTAAAATTTGGTATCAAATGAAAGCCCTAAGTGAGCTGAGCAACTTTTGCGGTGTCGGATTTATGCCTTTCTCAACCGGAATTTAAAGGATAGACATAGGCCCAACACACATATTATCCCCTTTTGTGCGGAGCATTTTTGTTACTTGTATATATATATGTATATATGTATATATATATATATATATATATATATGTATATATATGTCTTCTTCCGATAAAATCTATTCTTCAACGTAAACTTTCAGTGTCTACAAATGTTGTCCTTGCATTCTTTCCAACAATCTTTTCTAATATATTCCAGATAGAATTTCTCGTTCAAATTTATTTTATGATTATATACAACAGTGGATAAAAGCAAATCTGGTCCACATTGTTAAATTTGCAATAATTCAGTGTGTGTGGATTTGAAAATTTAGTTTTTGACGAAATTATCGCAACGAATTTTATGGAGTCCTAATCTTATAAAACTTGAACTGAGCAAATCTTGAAACAGTGAAACATTAGAACTAAACGACAGTGCAAACTAACAAACGCTTTTATACAAACGCAACAAAACGCATACTCAAACAGCCATAAATTTTGTGCAAATTTGTCAAAGTCTGAACTCATTTCAATTCAAAAAACAGGCTAGCAAATAGAACAAATGTGTATGGCACAGGAATCAAATTCTGAACATAAAAATGTGAAGCGATGAAAGTAAACAGTGAGTGAGCAGACGTGCTTTTCATTGCAAAAATAATTTTCTTAGAACTTTTTTGAATGAATTTTTTAGAAGAATTTTCTTAATATAAAATCTTTACATTTTTAACCTCCACAAACAGTCGGAGCTCCGAGCTCCGGTGCTCCGACAGCCGGCTCCGGAGCGAGCAAATGTTTCAGCGGCGCATGTCACTAATATATATCCATAACTACATTAATCTATCAGAACAATTATATCAGGGCACCTTATTCACGTACAATGGCACTTAAACGTGTATGCTGCGCAGGACTCTGTTGTGATAAGGCATCCTTAACCAAAGTTGCAATACGATCAGCCACAGGCTCAAAACCTTCAAGCTAAAACAAAAAACCAAGATTTATAAAATTCTGAAACTACACCTTTTAAATCAGCCTCGTCAAACCAACCAGTGGTGTATATAGAAAGTATTTTCGAAGGTGGGGCGGACTTCAAATAAGTTTCGGGGTCTGAACAGAGAAGTCCCCCAGAAGTCGAAAAAAGTCTGAAAAAAGATGTTAAAACTACATAATTGCTATGGCAATGTTTAAAAAGCGAAAATAAGCAGGAATTACGAAACACTTCAGTAAATTCCGCGCCGACGGCGCGAAAATTATTCTATATCTTTCCGCGTGCACGTCTGCTGACTTATTTTAGGCAAAAATTTATGGGGACCGCATGGGCCCCCCATCGATGATGGGGACTTATTTTTGGAAAATGTTTTCGAATTTTTGCAGGTGTTTTGAGTAAAAACTCCTAAAAATGAATAATTTTGAGTGGTTTTTAGGCTAAAATACGTAGTAAAAATGTCGTTAAAAATCCCGCGAGGCCGGAAAATGTTTTGAAAATTTAGGGTAAAAATGGTAAAATTTAGCGATTGGGGTTATGGGTGGCATTTCATGGCGGGGAAGGACAACGGCCCAAGTAAACAAGTGAGCTCACGTTAACGTACAAACATATTCGACCCCGGGCCATCCATCCAGCGTATGATTTTTCCATCATCAGCAAGCAGGACAAGCTTGGACTGTGTCGCTCCGCTGAATAAAACAAAGTTATTGATTATACAGATAAATGCTATACATAATATGCAAGCAAAAATACAGCAAGACGTGTATATATAATATATATACATCTTCTGACCTCTCGCAGTCTCAACAATCAGGATTTTGAAAAGGGGGGGTCGAGCCGAAAAAATATTTTACTTTCGCCTGACACGCTTACACGTGGGGGGCGGCGGCGGCAAAGTTTTCAACAAAGAGTTCATTTTGGGAGCAGCAAAATGACGAGATTTAAGACTAGTCGCCAGTCGACTCGGGGGTCTGGGGGGCTGAGCCCCCCAGAAGTTGAGAAAATTTTTGAAATTTTGAAAAAAGCCGTAATGAAAATCTTTAGAAAGATTTCAATAAAAGTTGAGAAATTCTTTGACATAATGGCAAAATTTGTATTGGAAAGCTTGAAAAGATATGAATAAAAAGCTCTGCCAGACGCATTGTTAAAATTTTAATTTGTTAAAATCGAAATAATATATATAGAATAGTGCCGCATGCGCGGAAATTCAGTAAAATGGAAATAGAAAAGCGAAGCAAGCGCGAAAAAATGAGGTAAAAAAGCGCCCGAGGCGCCAAAACGTTGTAAAAGTTATTAAACATTAGCTCCGCAGGCGAGAAAAAGTTTTGAATTGAGTTAGAAAGGCGCCGCAGGAACGAAAGTTTTGAAAATTCAGTTTGAAAAGCGACGCAGGGGAGAAAAATTCTAAAAACCGAGACAGAAAAGCGCCGTAGGCGAGAAAAATTATAAAAATCGAGATAGAAAAGCGCCGCAGGCGAGAAAAACTTTAAAAACCGAGATAGAAAAGCGCCGCAGCGCAGGCGATAAAAATTATAAAAATCGAGATAGAAAAGCGCCGCAGGCGAGAAAAATTTTAATAATTTTTAATTTTATGCACTAAAAATAGTTCAATTTTTGCTTTCTCCCCAAAAATCCCCGGGGGTGTCGGACAAAAAGGGGGGGGGTCGGATCCCCCAAACCCCCCCTGGGTGCGCCCATGCCAACAATGTACGTAGTTTTTACAAACAAAGAATTAACAAGGTTGGCATAAAAGGCAAATGTTCAAACATCGAGATGGCCGAGTACGAGTAGACAAATACAACTCTTCAGCTTCTGATTCGAAGAATATATTTTGACGCCGAAGACTCCACTCCTACTCCACCCACTCCTATATATATATATATATATATATATATATATATATATATATATATATATATATATAAATTAGGGATTGACCGGATCCAAAATTTTGCCGGATCCGGATCCAGTTTGGATCCGGCCGGATTCGGATCTAGTTATCAAAATATATGCAATTTTCTAAAATTTTCTTCTTTGATTTTGTTACTGCTTTTGGGTTTTTCTGGATTTGGTAATATTTTAATGCTGGCAGTGAATTTATTTAATAAGTTTCAACAATTTCGGTTGGGTTTGGTGCTGCAAATGACTGAACATTTAGCTTGAAATAACCAATTTTCACTAAGTATATATCTAAGGAATTTTTGATATGGGTGGGCATGCCGTAGCCGCAAACATGGAACAGTTTATAATCAAAGCAAAGTGTTGCAAACAAAATCAGCTTAATATTAACAGTACCATTACTTTTCTTACTAAGCAACCAACATTCTCAATTTGAAAAAACGTTTGATCCAGTTCAGTCGATTATGTTCGTTGTACTGCTCCAATGGTCCTCGCCTTGCCGTGGTGGAGCAGCTTACGGACCCCCCTGGTCCCACCAAATGGTTCCTATTCGGGCAACCCCTCGGAGGCCCGCCCACCCGACCCAAGGTCCCTATTCCGGGACAGCCTTTACAGCCAAGCGTGTTTTTCCTAGCCGGGCGGGGTAGACCAGCCTACTTCGCCCGGCTGCTCCTGGAGGCTGGTGATGTTGAACCAAATCCTGGCCCCCGCTGGCTATGTGCAGTCTGTTTCCTACCGGTGACCCGGCAGACCTTCTTCATCCAGTGCGCTTCTTGCCGCCGCTGGGTCCATGAAGGGAAATGCAGTGGTATCATCCCCGGGAACTTCACGATAGGGCTATCTGGTCAATTCATCACATCATTCTGCTGCAGTGGCTGTAGCAGACCTCCCACCCCTACCTCCCCCGCCAACCCACCGCAACCGCTAAACCAACGCCCAATTCCCAGCCTGCTCTCACCAAGCCAAGGTGACAACAGGCCAACCCGCCGCCCTACTCAGTCGTCCCCGGCTGGAACCCACAGGAACTGTCTACGTCTGCTTCAGTGGAACGCTGGCGAATTGTCCCAGGCCAAAAGAATCTTCTTGACCAAGCTCGACGGAACACGACACTGATGTGGCAGCCATGAGACTGGGCTCGATCCTGGCGAAACATTAAATCTGACAAATTACAACGAGGAACATACTTACCGAATAGATAGAAGAGCTGCTGCCGCAGCAGCATCAACTCCGGTTGGCGGCGGAGTAGCCCTTCTAATCCGGAAAGGAATAGACTACACTACTACAGAATGCCAGATCAACTAGTCCAGAACTGCGTCGAATCAACGGATGCACTAGCAATTCAAATCCTAGTCAACGGCAGCCTCAAACCCATTTCCTCTGTCTACTGCCCGCCCATCATCCGGACCGCGGACGACCACCGTGTGCGGAACTTCGATCCGTCCAACACCCGCAGCACCATCGTGATGGGCGATTTCAACGCCCACAGCCCCATGTGGGACAACTGGCAGCCACCGAATGAAGCCGGTGACCTTTTGGAGGATTGGATTCTGCAAAACAGCCTGCTGGTTGCTAACAACGGTGAATCTACAAAAGCCGCATCCAACTCTGTCCCCGATATAAGGAGGCTAAGGCCTGGTGGAATCCAGAACTGACTGCAAGAAAACTGCAAGAAAGTGCCGGAAGCTGCGGATGGACGCCAGATCCAACGATGATGCTAAGCGGAGGTGGACAGAGGAAACAAAACGGCTCCGGGAAATGATGACCACGGCGAAAAGAGAAGAATGGAGAAACTATGCATCTGGCCTGAGCCTAAGATCGGACCCTGCAAAGGTCATGAGAACAATCAAAGTCATCGACGGGAAAGCCAATTGCCACTCCAGCGGTCACCAGTCATCAGGAAAGGGGACAAGCTTTGCCGGACTATGCCAAGGCCTCTGCATTTGCTTCGGAATACGCATCTGTCAGCCGGCTGAAGGACGGCACGGACAACGTAATCCTGAAGAAAAGCAACCGAGAGGAAATGCGAAGGCAATGCGACTGCACGCCTACTTCAGCAACTCTTTGCAGCCCTTTTGGCATGTCCGAACTCAGTGCCGCCATCAGCAACCTCAAACTGAAGAAAGCCACGGTCCTGATGGAATCTGCAATGAAATGCTTAAGGCAACCCCTGGGCTCAAAGATGCTCTTCTGAGACTCGGCAACAGGTCCTGGAAGTGCGGTGAAATCCCCAGCTCCTGGAAACAAGCAATGATAATACCTATTCACAAAAGGGGCAAACCAGTGGACCAAACCAGCTCCTACCGCCCTATCAGCCTTACATCTGCAGTCTCCAAATTGATGGAGGCAATGGTGAAACGCAGACTCCAGTATTTCCTGGAGAGCAGAGGATTCTTCTCCCCAGCGCAAGCTGGATTCCGCCCGGGAGCTGCTAGTGATGATCAGGTAATAAGAGTGACACAGTCAGTAGATGGATTCTCCCAACCAAGGAAGGCAAGAAGAACTGGACTGGTCCTCAAGGATTTCACCAGTGCTTTCGACACAGTGTGAAAACCTGGGCTCATTCAGAAGCTGCTCAGGTCCGGCGTACCCGTCTGTGCCGTGAAGTGGATCCACTAATTCCTGTCTGATCGCAAAGCCTGTGTCCGTGTTGGATCCAAAAGAAGCCGATACAGAAACCTCCATCACGGGGTACCTCAAGGAAGCTACCTCTCTCCACTCCTGTTCCTTTTGTTCTTCAATGATATCCTGGACAGGATGCCGGAGGGAATTCAGGCTTCCTTATTTGTTGATGTCCTTGCCCTGTGGTCGCAGGATGAAGAAGTGGCAAAAACAGAAGTCAACCTGCAGAAAGCCCTAGGTTCTGTATCGGTGGACAAGGAAATGGCACATGGCGATCAATGTCAACAAGTGTGAATCCATGATATTTACCACCCACAACGCCGAAGCCAGAAGACGCCTGGCGCTGCTCTACAATGGTGAGCCCATCCCTGGAAAAGAATCAGTCACATTCCTGGGTGTAACGTTCGACCGGCTTCTCAACTTTGACCCCCACGTTGCCCAGCTCAGAGCGAAGCTGCAGTTGCCATTCTATGCCGACAAATTATGAACGTGTTTAAAATTAGCATTAAATAAGCTATAAAATAGTAATAATTTTAGTCGACATAAAATACTCGTGAATATATAAATTGAGGTTTAGTTAAGTCAAGTTATGTAATCTTAAGTTAAGACGTCAATATGAGCCCAAGAAAGCGAGCTAAGCATTTAATAATCTTGTCTTTACACATTTAAATGCTGGCTCATATTAAGCATTTTAAATCTGGTCCTCTACACATTTATATACAGTATACATAGCTCAAAACAAAGCTAATTTTTTGCGAAGTTCGCAAACTCCGCGAACTTCGCGAAGCAAGAGAAATTTCGCTAACTTCAGAGAAGCTCGCGAAAAAGTTAGCGAACTTCGCGAAATCGTTAGCTAGCTAAATTCAGGGGTTTTCTCCATATCTACCAAAAATTGGTGGAAAATTCTAAAATCTAATTTGGACTCAAGATCTTGGCGAGGTTGGCTAAAGTTTAGCGAAGTTCGCATATTTTCGCAAAATTCGCCAAGATTTTAGCTATTTTCGCGAGGATTTTAGCGAAGTTTAAAGGAATTTCGCTAAAATCTTCGCGAAATTCCCTAAAATCTAAGCGAAATTGGCTAAAATCTTGGCGAATTTCGCGAAAATATGCGAACTTCGCTAAACTTTAGCGAACTTAGCGAAGACACCAGATCTTGAGTCCAAATTAGATTTTAGAATTTTCCACCAATTTTTGGTAGATATGGAGAAAACCCCTGAATTTAGCTAGCTAATAGTTTCGCGATGTTCGCAACTTTTTCGCGAACTTCCCTGAATTTAGCGAAATGTTTCTTGCTTCGCGAAGTTCGAGGAGTTTGCGAACTTCGCAAAAAATTAACTTTGTTTTGAGCTATACTGTAGATGCTGGCTCACTGCATTTTAAATCTTGTCTTTTACGAACGTATATTTAAATGCTGCCTTTAGCTCATACACGTTAGCATTTTACAGGCGACTGCAAGGAGCATTTTCAACTTTGAACCAGTTGCAAACATACCTAGGTGTATATACCATCTGTTTGGTTGGGTTGGGGGATCGATTTTTTCAAAGTTCGTTCTGGGCAAGTTTGGTATCATTCGAAGGCTCTTGGCCTGGAGGTTTCAAAAATGCAAATTTTAGTTCTCAACTCCCTACCGTTAGTTAGCTTCGCTTAATTAACGTTTTCAAAAGCTGCATTCTACCATTTTAGCTCATATTATGGAGTGTTCTCCCATCTACCCCATGATAAACTTTCATCTTACCCCTCGATTCCAGCAACCACAAAAGAGGTCCTGTTGTGACTGTGAGTATGGGTCATTCTAGGCACGTCTATGTTGCTTCACAAAGCTACAGCACTTTGTTCACAGTTGCTTCACTTCACAGTTCACAGCAGTTGCTTAACAAGATAACCACAGGCGCTGAAATTTTTCATAAAACTATATGAACAGTATATATACGTATATATACACATAATACACAGTTTTTGTTCCAAAATGTATTATTTGAAACAGATTTTATCTTTAACAAAAATGGAACAGAACAAGAATTTTTGAAAAGAACCACTAAAAGGCAAAATTAGAAGTATATGAAAACTGAACCTTCCTGAAGCTGAAAAAGTAAAATTTCAAAACATTTCCTCAACGTCTGGGGGGCTATGTACGCCCTACAGGTGAATATATATAAGGGAGATTTGGGGTGGCGGGGATCCCCCAACTTTTTTGGGGGCCCCTCTGGAGTCTGGAGACCCCTCCCCAACCCCCCCCCCCAAATCATTTTTCTATTTATATGCCATTTATACTCGCATTTTCAGCCGTTTCTTTCTAATGCCAACAAGTAGGCCCCTAAGGGGCATTATCTCGCCGCAGAAAAGAAGAGGCTATATACTTCTCTGGCACACGGTACATACGTAAGTTCAGAAAAGTTGTAAGTAGCAAGGTTGCTATGATGTATATACAAAGTGTGTACTACAATGATATTCAAATGCTATATATAAGCGGTGTTTTCTTAAGAAACTGACCTATTCTGCAAGCCGAGGACTGAGTTTTGGCCTACCAGCAGATGGCCGAAAAAATATAAATAAGAACAAATAAACCTTGAACTAGCTATCACCAATTCTGTTATTGGTATTTCCTCTGTATATAGATGACACGTAAATAATATAAATATCTCTGGCGTAATGTCGTTTAATGGACGATTTCCACCATCATAGGTGAACCCATAGGTGTGGCTGGCGAAAAAAGTGGGGGTGGGGGTTCAGAAAAAAGTAGGGAGGGGGTTTGGCGAAAAAAGGGGGGGGGAGGGGTCGCGAAAAGACGATTTGGGGGGAGGGGTAAGAAAAATTTTCTAGGGGTGGGTCGGCAAAAAATTTCGAAAAAAGTCGGTTTTTTGTTAAAAACTGAAAAATTTTCTCAATTTACAGCTAATTTTAACGATTTTTAGCTTAAATAAGCCAATTCTAGCAATTTTTCGCTAATTTTTGGAATTTTTTGGAAAAACTTCGAATTTTTAGCTAAAAAATTTCAAAAATTTAGGTAGGGGTTTGAAAATTTTTAGGGGGGAGGGGTCTGAAAAAATCGATTTGGGGGGAGGGGTAGGGAAAAATTTTTTGGGGGAGGGTTGGCGACCCCTCCATTTGGGGGGAGGGGTCCCCCCACCCCCCCCCCCCTAACACACCTATGGGTGTACCAGGCTACAGTTTGCCCCCTACGCATAGGTGTAACGGAGATTTGGGGTGGGGGAGGCTCCCCCCCTACTTTTTCTGGAGGGCCCCCTCTGGAGAGACCCCCCCAACCTTCTATTTGTATGCCAAAAATCGCATTTTCAGCCGTTTCTAATTTCAAAAAACATTCAACCATGAAATAATTTTATCATTAGACAGTACTTTTAAACTCTCAAACTTGTTTGCCAACATGTTTCTATGTCCAAAATAAGGTCAACATTGTCAGAAAGTCCATAATACAGGTAAAAACGTGTATTTCTCGCAATAATAAATACTTTAAGCCAAAAATTTCTACTTTTTTGAAAATTTTTGCAAAATTTACCCTAAAAATACCCAAAATTTGACCACTTTTCGCGCCTATGGCGCGACTCCCCCCCCCCCCCGCAGTTGGGGGGGACGTCCCCCCCAAAAAGTTTCGGGGGAGGGTTGAAAAAGGGGCTGGGGGGGCTACCCCCAACCCCCCCACCTTAAAAAAGTAGGGAGGGGGGTTTGGCGAAAAAAGGGGGTGGGGGGGGTCGCGAAAAGTCGATTTGGGGGGAGGGGTAAAAAAATTTTTGAGGGGGGGGTCGGCGAAAAATCGGTTTTTCGTTAAAAAATTGAAAAATTTTCTCAATTTACAGCTATTTTTAACGATTTTTACCTTAATTATGCGAATTCTAGCAATTTTTTCGCTAATTTTTGGAAAAATTTCAAATTGTTAGCTAAAATTTTCAAAAAATTTTCTAAAATTTAGGTAGGGGTTAGAAAATTTTTAGGGGGGAGGAGGGGTCTGAAAAAATCGATTTGGGGGGAGGGGTTGGAAAAAATGTTTAGGGGGGGGGGGTCGGCGACCCCTCCATTTGGGGGGAGGGGTCCCCCACCCCCTCCCCCCAACACACCTATGCGCCTACCCGACATCTACTACTCCCCCCAAGCCGAGCTCAAACTCCCATCCCCCTAAAATTGGGTCCAAAACAGGTAAAAAATGCAAAATTATCGAAAATTTTTCTGCATTTCTGAAAATTTTTGAGAAAAATCGTATAAGTGGCTATAAATCAGCTATAAACAGCTAAAGATGGTTATTTATATACAGCAATTAAAAGGTAATATACGCAATTATAAACCACAATCTGGGCTTGTTTAGGCACATTTTAGCACAAATTTGTCAATTTTCAAGCCCTATTTTCGCATACAAAGCTTTTGAGTAAGTTTAATGTACAGTACATCGAAAAAGGAGCATTTTCAGTTAAACCAAACTTGGGTACAGTTTAGGGGTTCCTCCCCACCCCCAAATTTCGGGTTTTGGTGGGGTTCCCCGAGCCAAATTTGGACCTTCTACTCCCCTCCCCTACCGAAACAAAACAGGTGGAAACACCTATGTCCATAGTTTCCCTGGAACTTTTGAGTCTGGACGGTGGGGGGTGAATCTTGGAAGGTTGGTGGTCGACCCAAGAAATGTGATGGGGGTACCCCCCAACCCCCCCCCCAGAATCATCGGCCCTCCCCCTTTGCGATTTGGGCACCCTCCTTTGACATATCGGACCCCCCTTAGAAATTTTTTCAGCTGTTTATATGCATATTTTGAACGAAAATTGAGCAGAATTTTATCAAATTTCGCAATTTTTTAATTAATTTCGCCTGCGGCGAACTTAGATTTCACTTCTGTACTGCTTTATTACGTAGTTCTGTTTCCTTTCTTGTTTTGTATATATATATATATATATATATATACAAGAAATAAAAATGCTCCTAAAGAGCAAAGAAAGGAATATGAGTCAACATGGAACATGTAAAATGCTAAATTTGTCGGTTGTAAATTGAGAATAAGACAAGCATGTAGAATGCTAATATGAGTCTGGTGATGTTGGAAAGTGCAGAAGACAAGTTTGTACACGCACCAATATGAGTGCATGCCAAATAGACTCATATTGGCATGCCGTAAAAAACAACAATAACGCATCCATTGCGGAATTCTAACGTATATATTTCTACGCAGGAGTTAAGACAAATAAGTAGCGTTATTGACGCCACATGGATATCCCAACCATGGTCAACATTGTCACCTTTTCTCCGCTGTTAGTCAACAATGCGCCGACGGACGGATATATATAACATTTTTAATAAGCGTTCGTATAACTCATGTATTCAGAGACTCAAAGTTAAATCTGATGTTAACTTTCGTGACATATATACGTACGGATATACGTGCACGTGCGTAACCTGTGTGAACATCCTGTCCTCCACCGGTTCTTTATGAATTTGTTTGAAATTTTTCATGCCAGCTTTATCAATTTATACGCTCAGGCCGTTTTTTTAGTTTTTCTTACAAGTGCATTTTCGATTTTTAGCTTATTTTGAAATATTGTAAATTCCATATCTTGAAAGTATTTTTAAAAAAAGAGAAAATTGGAGTGTGAGAAATGTTTGTTTGTTAATTTTAAAAATTGAAAAATATATTTATTTTTTTGTGGTGAAAGTTTTTTAAAAATTAATTTTTTTTTGAAAAATTTGAAGAGATGTAATGAAGTTGCTAGTCTCCAGAGACAGAAAACGCTCTGCTCTCCGGTCTAGTGACAGAAACCGCTCTGCACTTGATTACACGGAAGGTCAGCACGTCCACTTATAGAAGTAGACTTAGGCACCGGATCTCCGAAAGGTGGTGTTCCAAAATCAGAGATTCCCTGCAGCCAACCTTTGTAGGGGTCTTCTTCGTGAGTTCGTTTGTTGCACTGGATTCCAGCTGATCAGCAAGAGGGGTCAGCGCTTGCTTGGATTTGATCGCTGGATTAATGATGAGTCTTCTGCTCTCTGACCAGAACTTACCTTTGAGTAGTCCTGATCCAATCTTTCGGCTAACGCGCCTGACTTTCAGAGACAATCGCGCCTCTCTGTTATACTCTGAGACTCTAAGTCTTGACACACCAATTATTTACTAAACTTGTTACAGGTATTACGGGGACACTCTTTGACAAGATTACAAACTACAATTACAATATGCGTATTGACAGGGGTCGTTACAAACTGTGCAAAACAGATACAATTACAGATCAGTACAGTATACACTTTTACTGTACCAGAGTTGCCAGTTACCCTCTTTAGGTTATTATTAATATTATCCTAATTTAGGATAATATTACCCAAGTTATCGGTTTTAGGTTAGGGACAAGGTTCAGTGGTACCTCTTCTTCTTCCTTTTATTAAACTCTGTCTTCACTACCTAACTATTACACTGTCTCCAACTCTCTACTAACCAAATACCTATATGCTTTCTCGTGCGCCTATATGCTTGTGCTGTGCGACTCTTTATCCGTCCTTACAAACGGATTATCAAACTACAAATCAACAAACTACAAACAAACAATTATTAGCTGAGATAAACCTGGGGTCGGTCTATGGGTGAGTCCCCGAATCGTTGGACACTGCTTTCCCGAAGGTCCGCTCCAACACCTAGACAGGGTTACTGTACGGAACTGGCTTTTTGAGGAAATAGAGAAAATGGGGAGTCACCTGGTTCTGCCTTACCTATTCCTAATTAATGTAAATTAAACAACTACACAGTTCAATGAATCTAAGGCTTCTTCTTCTTCACTGAGGTTGGGGTGGCGCTTAGGCCAGAGACACGGGAGAAACGCCTCCCGACTTAAGATTGATGACGAAAACAATGGATGACATGATGTGATAAAAATAAGGAAATAGAATTTTAGTCCTTCTTTCAAGAATTAAGCTTTTGGCCTTGCAGTTTCTGGTTTAACCTCCCACTTTGATCAGGCGGTGCTACGCTCGCTGTCTCTGTCTTAAATCCGCTACTCGGCAATACAAGCCGTCTATGTACCTTCCAAAATCGACTGATCCTGATTATCTGACTGACTGACTACTGATTCACTAATCCGGACTTCTGCGGTCCACTGGTAAACTACTGGCTCTGACTATCTGAGAGACACAAGACTGATAAGATCCACGGGCAGATCAGATTCGGATAGAGCAGCGTAGCTTCGTCTCCGCACCTGAATCAAATGGGTTAAAACCCATTAGTACAAGATTATGGTGCGGGAATCGAACCCAGCAACCATTACTCGTTCCTTTGCTTTCCAGGCCCAAAATGTGCATTTTGGGCCCCATTTGAACTTGTAGCTTGAGAATTGACTGAAAACCGTTGGTTATTGCCTGTTTGACAATATTAACCGTTTCTGGTAACTTCTTGTCACCAATTGGGCCTTCCTGGCCTTTACTAACTTGTATCATCAGAATTTGGTTAAACTTGCCGCAATTTCGGCTAGAACGAGGTGATTCGTAAGGTTTCCATCTTGGGCCCGGCTGGGCCTGACTGAACTGGCAATTAGACGAAATGTTCTTGAGAGATGTACAAAACCTGTGCTGTTTGCTACCTATATTCAGGCTTCATTTGCTTTTGTCTTTTCCTTACACAGATCGGCCTTCTGGAGCCGTTTTAACGTGAAGACACTGATTCTGACTAAATTTTGCACAATCTTTAGAGAAAACAGTAAGACTGACTAATAGAAATGTTTTCGGCCTGTGACTGGCCTGATTTCGCTGAATTGTCACGGGAAATGGGTCCATTTCCCGTGACCCAAAGACTACATCAAATATGTGTACGAAACTGGACATTTTATAGTGCATTTCTGATATTGGAAGATGGTCATTTGCTAAATACTTACAATAATTGCCCTAACTAATGCATACCTACCTACTTAGATTAACTAACTAAAGCCTGCGTAATATTACTGTTAACTTGTGAACTAACTAAGGCCTTCTTAATATTAATGTTAACTTTCAAGTACCGGGTGTTTTAATGTAACATCCTTATTACTATTTGCTTGCAGGTTTGGGACTGAAACAGCAGACTTAGAATAAAACCTACTGGCTGGCTTAACCTTGTTCTAATTATAACCCGTGTAGCTCAAATGGATGAGCACTGGATCCATTAATCCGGAGTCCTGAGTTCGAATCTCAGCACGGGTCTACTTCTTTTCTTTTAGATTGGCTCATCTTTTAGCCTTTCACATGGGAAGTTAAATGATTACGGTAACGACCGTGAACCCATGCTACTTCTAAACCAAGGCCATTAATATCCCTATCGTAAAGCTAGCTATTTCCCAATATCTAAGAACATCCACTAATTAACACAACAAAACTACAGACATTTCCCTACCTAGAACTAACTAAATTACTAGTCCGCTAATCGGATGTCTACCCTATAAAACTAAGGTTTTTGGATTAATTTCATAATAGTTTAAACCGTTCTAATCTGGTCCTGATTTGGCTAATTCTGGATTCCGTGAATGCGACTCATCCGCCCCCTAATCGCAGGGCAACCTACACGGATGACCGGAAATCCAGCAGGTTTTGGCAGGCCTAATGGGGGTCCCCGTGACCCTAGGCTGCCAAACCTGCCTAAATCGCCAAAATTACCTTCCTTTCTTATATAAATTTCCTACAACGCTCACTCCAGAATTAGCACTTTTACAGCAGTTACACATCCGACTAACTAACATTACAGATTATGATTTATCCTAATTTTGGGTCCAAATTGCTACTCAATTTGGCCCACCTTCCTGCCTACTATCTGACTATTTTACTCATTCACACTGGCAGTCCCAATACCCTTATCACACAAAGGGGGTTTACATGGTATGCCCTCATTCACACTCACAGTCACACAATTTTGATTGCTAATTCACACCTTGAACAGAAGGCTAGCTCTGGAACCTCACACTCCATGAGGGGTTTACCCAGGCAGCCACTTACGTAAATTTGGGGGGTCTCATTCACACAACAAATCCTAACAATATTGACACAAACGATTACACAGACAAAAATGCATCCTAATTATTCCCTAACAAGACCTACCTACTTATAGTATGCATACTTTTTGTTCTAATTCTGGATTAACTTGGATTAACCTCTTCCAGTAGCTTTGCTTTGAACTTTGGAACTTTGAGAACTTTGAGGAGAGAAAATTTTGTTGGATTTTGAGAACTTTGGTAGTTTTGGGAAAAGGAACGAGTAATAATTGCTTGGGCAATTATTACTAAAGAAGCAAATCACACAACATTTCCGCTAAGGACAGCTTCGTATTAATTAAATTAACACAGGGAATTCGGCCATTCCCTTTAAAATAGCTTGATAATTGATGATTAAAATGATTCAGATCCTTTTTGGGCTCCTAATATTTTGATGCCGACACAAGGTTACATTTCACAATAGCAATACACAATTACAGACAATAATATTACTTCAGTAGCGCCTCGTCTTGCGATTATGGCCGGCAATTCCTAATTGCCGGCTGTGGGGAAAAACAGTCCCTAAACTAACTCAGTTCTGAATGTGAGGTCGTAACCAAGGGACCTCCTACCTCAGCTCAGGGGTGGGTCCCCACTCAAAATCCCAATTCATAATTACAAACCCCGAAAAATACAAAACACAAAAATGGGCATTAAGCCCCTATTAAAAATGAAAGGCCACTCGGGCCGTGGCTTGGTTGAATAAAGTTAATTTTAGATAAAGGCCCGAAGGCCGCAAAAGATGAAGTTTTAGGCCAAAAGGGCCTTTAAAATTCCCTACAAATGCGTTCCTAAGTGTGTGATTTCGGCCGAGCATAGTGCGCTCATACGGCCCTCAACGTGCGGTGTTCGTCGTGTTGACTTAGATCTTCTCCTCTGACCTGTGTGGGTCAGAGGAGGGCCCTAACTCGAGTCCTAACCGGGGTGAGCACGTCTTTTATTCCCGGCCAAAACGCTGGCACAACGGGAAGACGTGCTAATAATGGGGGGGAGAAACCGACCGCTCTCGGCCGTGACTTAGACGAACACTGGCTGGAAATTCAAAATCTCCAGTGAGCTGACAGGAGTCTGACAGCTCACTGGTGTTTGCCTTTCGTCGGTTTTCCTTTGACTTTTATTGGGGCTTCCAGAAATTTCTGGAAGCTCCCTATCTTAAAGCGTGTGCCCAGCTCGGGCTGGCCACGCGGCTGGTCCGTTGGAGGGGAGATTAACGAGGGATTGGAGTTATTACCCTCCAACTGACCCTAATTTTGATTTATTTCCCAAGCTGAATTTTGGGAAACTTTGCAGACTTTTTGGTTACCACGTAAAGGTAACCAAAGGGGAATTTGCTGGCTTTAAAAATGAAATTAAAAGAATTGAAAAACAAAATTGTGCAGAATAGAGGCCACTCGGGGCCGAATATGGAAAAATAAATATTAACTGCCACTTTGGCCGTATTATTTAGTAAATTTTATATTTATTATTTTTGGGCCTTCCCTTGTCTCCTGGCCCCTTTCTTTCTTTTTAGACTTGACCTTTCGGCCGTAGACAAGGGAAGCCGCCCGTTGATCCCAGCAACAATTGTCCTTCCTCGCCAAGACTCTAAGTCTAACTAGAAAGGAAAAGGAAGGGCAATTGTTGCATAAAAATATGCATACTAATAACTACGTAATTTTCTAGAAGTTATAAACTAGATACTAATAATCTACGTACTTAACTACCTAGGACTAACTGTTTTCGTTTCTTTTAAATTATTAGGGAGGGGGTTAAGCCCCCTCCGAACGTAATTTCCTGCTATGTATGTGTGTTAAATTCTTCTCTGCGAGGCAAGTCTCTGCTGGGAGAGAGCCAGCAGAGGCTCTGGGGGTGTGAATGGAAACATGAATGGGCGTAACCTCACACATAGTTACGCATTGTTATAAGGTCACTTAAGGCCAATATTACAAAATTAAAATGTAACTTAAACAAAACTTCTTTCGCTTATAACTTTCGCAATATTGGGAGTTAGGTGACCGGGTTTGGAGTTTTAGAATCAGCAGAGAATTGCCTTTCAGATAAAACCAACTTATATTTTGACCAAAAATTACACAATTAGACTAATTATTGCCTAATTAATGCAGATTATACCTAATTAGTACCTATGAACACTACTTAACACTATTTCATGCCCCTGATGGGTGAATTGTGGCCTTATTTTGACCCATCTTCCAATATTCGCACTTATTAGCCGCGTAAAACGTTTTAAACTCGTGGTTTCTTGTTACATTGCTGGTTATTAAACAACTTCCTTCGTCGAACTCATTTTCCTTGATGATTTTTAGCTATTTTAAACAGTTTCTGAGTGGTTTCTTGATAATGTGAGGCCTTATTCGTGGCCTGGGAAGAGTAACGACTCTTCCATTATACGGAAAACCGTATTAGGGCCTACTACTGACCCGGGAAGGGTAACGACCCCTCCGTTATTGGTTGATGACCTACCTAAGCTTCCTTAACCTACGTTCCGCTAAGATTTCATGCCATTTTCGTGTCGTTTGCGTGCGCGTAATGCTGTTTTATGTTTTATTCTTCCTATTTACACTAGAACCTATGTCCCTAATAATAAGTTTCTGGGGGGTTTCACACTGACTGGCAACTCTGGTAACTGCAGAACAGTTACTTTATACAATGCTCGGACGTTTCACAGTTCACATCAAAATTTCACAAGCACGCCATTCATTAAGAGCTCAAATCATTTCCATCAAGAGTCACAATCTCCCACAAGCTAAGCTTTTCCCTGTACATTTTTAGGGTTCATTTTGCCTTTTCCATTACATAACTGAGATCGTTTTAACAATAATATTAATCGTATTTTTGTCACTGGGCTTAGTTTCCGATCATGGTTGGCCTTTATCGTTTATGGATAAATTCCTGAACCTGCCCTATAACGCTGCATCTAACAACACCCTAACGTTAAAATCAGTTCCCACAGCAAATGCCTCAATTGCCGTCATACTGGGCGTGGTTTGTTTAATGCTCCTGATATCAATTTGGCTGTTTCTAGCAGTCAAATCCTACTTCCGCTATCTTTTGAACAGAACTGAAGAATTACAGCTACATGGAACATACTCATCAGTAGCAACAAG
This sequence comes from Trissonchulus latispiculum, assembly GCA_030248195.1. Classification (NCBI taxonomy): domain Eukaryota; kingdom Metazoa; phylum Nematoda; class Enoplea; order Enoplida; family Ironidae; genus Trissonchulus; species Trissonchulus latispiculum. The sequence goes on from JASAND010031268.1 coordinate 52,135, forward strand.
TTAGATTCCGAGGTCTGACTAGGTGTAATGTTGTTTACAACGAACAGCAAAGAAATAAGTTAAATGATCTCCAGGGGCCCGTTGCATAAAAGGTATTACTAAAAAATTATTAGTGATTAGTTGATTAGTGCAGCAGTTTGATTGAAAATAACTAAAGTTGTTGCAGAGCCTGGGGGATATTCTATTTATTTTATTCTATCTTATATTCTAACGAATTATATATTAGAAATTGGGGCATAATTAAAAGTTGGGCTGGCTAAGCCAATGAAATAACCGATTCGCGTTTTCTTTGATATGATCAAAACTATTGAGCAGGGGAAGATAAGCGAGTCTTGGCCATTTCTAAACTAGCCCCTTGCACGATCAGATCATTATCTACAAAATAGTACCGTAAAGGCCAAAATCCGCCGGATCCAACAATAGTTTTGCTCATTAATATTGCTGCACTAATCAACTAGTCGTAATAATTTTTATGCAACAGGCCCCTGGTTTCTGAGCTATGGTATTTTATTAGCAGACGAAATGTTAGGTAGATTTGTTCAGAATCTTTTCCGTCGGGTTGGCCCTTAGACATATTTCGGTCTGTCAGCACGTCCGACATCTTTTGGTTAGAGGCCGAAAACTTTATTATCTGCAGGCCACATCAACTCTGAAGTGATGTTGTGAAGACACTAAAATCAGCTGAAAAAGTACTCGTTCTTGTCATTTTTTACAGCAAAAAGCAACATTTCGAAAGGATGATTTTGAGTTTCCGTTGGATATATTGGAAGTTAAACATTTAGAAAGAGTTTGGAAATTTGCTTTTGCGAATTTTGCCAGCTTACAGGTCGATCCGGGACGTAAAACTAAGTCCCGTATATATTCATTTAATATAAGTAACTGGACAACAATATTACTCTTTATTTTCATCAATTATGTACAAACAGAGATAAATAATACATAATTGTATGACGAATCAATTCAAATGGATAGGTCAATGAAACAGCAAAACAGCCGACTCCTAGTACCTTAACCGAACAAAACAATTTTTTTCACACCTCGTTCTACTGCTTATAGTGATTAACTGATGGAAGGTTATACGGTTATTCTGTTTCTATCAAGCTGTGGACGTAAAATAATGAGGAATTTGGTGATTCCCGAAAAGAGGCCGACGCCTCTTCTGGCGCCAATTTGACTTCAAAAGCCAAAACCGATTTGGCTGAAATTTACAGAGCGTGTGGCCCCAATATGACCCTACAACTACCATAAAAATCAGCCGTTTCCCTAGTCTAGGTTTTTGGCTACAGCCGAAAAACCGTGAAAATGATGATTGTGAGGACCCCGTCCTGACACCAGTTTTTGATAAAAACACGAGCAGTAGTTAACCGTTTTGGTTCAAATTTGCCATAGTATTAGTACTTATATTAGCTAATATGCATGCAAAGTTTCAGCCCAATCGAGCAATCCAAGCGTCAGTTAGGATGCTTCAAAGTTGATCGCTCCAGATTGCTTCAAAATGAGCTGAAATTGAAACTTTGAAGGCCATTTTCTCACGCATACGAGGGAATTTGGAGAAACGGATTGCGCAGTGATACTTTGACCAATAATGGTTACAACATATGTGAAAATGAAGGAAATCGGAGAGGGTCGATTTTAAAACCAATCGCGGCCTATGTCATAACCTACGACTCTTAGAAAAATCTAGTCATATATATATATATATATATATATATATATATATATATATATATATATATATATATATATATATATATATATATATATATATATATATATATATATATATATATATATATATATATATATATATATATATATATATATATATATATATATATATATATATATATATATATATATATATATATATATATATACATATATGAGCCGATTTCTGGTAGGGTCAACCATAACTTGGACAACCTTCAAAAATCGATTTGGCTCAAACTTTCAGGACTTGTAGCAACCTGACGTAAAAGTAAAACCTCCAAATATTAGAGCTCAACTCCGTATATTCAGCGAGTTACAGCAGAATTCGTGATTTTCGACTCTGCCACTAACGTCGCCGAAGGACTTCACCAATCAAAATTGTGCTCAGGCCGATAGAGAAGAGTCAGACAGTTCATATCTTAACCATACAGGCACCACACATGGGGCACCTATCCCTGTCTGCCATTCCGGCTACGATGGGCCAAAATTGCTATAATCGCTGTTTTGGCGGAAAATCGCTGATTTTTCGAATTTTGAATGGCCATATCTCAAAAGTGGGTCTGGGATTTTGCTCATTTTTTTGCATGGACGTTGGTAGCATATAGAGAAATAATATTTATAAAAATTGTGTGGTACTAAGGTATAATGAGGTCGCTAGGTCAAAAAACGTGGAAATGCACCTACTGAGCTTGGAGGCTTAAGCTAAGGTTCGACCGTCGCAAACTGCGGAACATGAGTGTTAGAAAACTCAAACTGGCAGGGATAGGTGCCCCATGTGGTGCCTGTATGATTAAGATATGAACTGTCTGACTCTTCTCTATCGGCCTGAGCACAATTTTGATTGGGGAAGTCCTGCGGCGACGTTAGTGGCAGAGTCGAAAATCACGAATTCTGCTATAACTCGTTGATTATACGGAGTTGAGCTCTAATATTTGCAGGTTTTACTTTGACGTCGGGTTGCTACATGTCCTGAAAGTTTGAGCCAAATCGATTTTTGAAGGTTGTCCGAAAGTACAGGCAGCACAGTCGAATTTCTCAGAAATCGACTCATATATGTTACGGGCAGATGAGTAAATTGGGCACTTCTGTAAGTGTCCAGACAGATAGATAAATTATGCATGTGCGCAGACAGATAGACAAATTTTTACAATTATCGCATTCTGTCCGGACAGATGAGTAAATTATCTATGTGTCCAGAACAGGGTTGGACAGATGCGTAAAATTTTAAACTATGTCCAGAATGTTTGTGTTTATAGTTGTAATTTAACTTCAGTATTGTTCGTTACTTTATTTTTAGTAGTTTATGCATTGTTCCAAAGCTTGTTATTATATTTTATTACCTTATGATTGAAATTTTAAAATATCTTATTTGATCTTGTTAATTTTACGTATATAACATTTTAAATTAATAATTATTCTATGTACTTTATTTGTATGTAATTACAATTAATAAGAGATTGGGTAATAAGTATATAAGTAAATAATTATACGTTAGCATAAAATGTATATAAATACGTAAATGTAATTCTTGTTAATTTCAGCGTTGGTTTCCATTTTAAATTATGTTAAAATGACGGCAGCAAAATTTCACAAATAAGTACATAAAATAATTAAAAATTACAATTAATTAACAAATAAATAAATTATCAATAGCGATCAATAATTGGAACGATATCTGATATATAAATGTTGTATAAAATTAACAAGATCAAGTAAGAGTCGTTATAAAATTTAATAAAGCATAAGCTAATAAAAAATACTATATAATAAGCTTCACAACAATTCATAAACAATAAAAAATAAAGTGAAGTACAATATATACTGAAGTTAAATAACAGTTATAAACACAAATATTCTGCACTAATTCTTCTTAGTTTAAAAATTTACGCATCTGCCCAACCCTGTTCTGGACACATAGATAATTTACTCATCTTTCCGGACAGAATGCGATAATTGGAAGAATTTATCTATCTGTCTGCGCACATGCATAATTTATCTATCTGTCTGGACACTTTCAGAAGTGTCCAATTTACTCGTCTGCCCGTAACATAATGTATATATACATATATATATATATATATATATATTAGAAATTTTGACCTGAAAAAGTTAAGCAAATTTGAGGGCGAGCTTTCATAATAAAAGTGGCAACCACTTTTGGAGGGTGACCGTTTATGGGTTACCGTAATCCCCAGCAACATCTACCCAGTACAGTACCTTCTAAACATACACGTCTTATCTCGCACGCACGGAATGAATGTACAGTTGTCTACAAACGTCGCCGGCTTACATCTAAGAAAACCGGGACATTGTTATTTAGTTGACCTCACAAAACAAGTTTTGGCAAAGTTGACATTAAGCTTAATCTCTTCATGCTATCTGGCATCCGCAGGTCGTTCACGACTGATCACAGCTTCATCAAATTTAATCATATACGTTGTACCACTGTGCCAATGCGCGGATACTTTGGCAGGCTAAATAAAAATCAAGCACTAAGCGACACTTTCCTATGACTAAAAAATGGCGACAAAATCATCAATAAACCAAAAACGGCATATACAATATAAATACAAAAATATACAAAACCAGTGTTCTAACAAATTCACATCCACTGGTGCTAAACAACCGCATCAGTAATTCTGAACACAGCTAATTTTAATTATATCTTAGTACCAAATGGATGGCAGTAAAGCAAAGCTTACAAAATTTGAACCGCAGAGGACAGCCTCCACAATACCAGCAATAAATGAGGCGCAATTTAGACTCCCTTAACAGAATACAAAACAGTATAATACTGAATTGAATACTACGGAACTTTTCTGGTTTCAAAGCAGTGAGTCCGAATGCACACTCGGCGTGTGGAAACGCACTTGACTTCAGTAAAATCAACAGCAAATAGATTTAGCTTAAGAGTTGATCAGTTTGCAAAATGTAATAGCTTTACTTTATGTTGTCCAGCAAATTTTAAATGAAATATCAGCTCCTCATATTTGAGCACTAGTCAATGACCGGCTCGGCTGCTCGGAAAGAAAATCACTGCCAAGCTCTCATCAATAAAAGTACTTATAAATATATCGTCGCTTCAGAAGCAAAACAACATAAGTAGCACTTTTACACTTTTGAGATATGGCAGTTTAAAAGTTTTATGCTCTAACACTGACCTATCGGCAGATCAAATCGGAAAAATGTCTGTATACGAAATGTACACCAAACATCTCGTTATACTTTGGTGCAGTCCGCTGATTTTCAGCCCCTGTGTATGGTAAGTTATCTTATGATAACTTAAAACTTCCTGCACTTACGATGTTTTAACCACTCAAACGTGCTTATAGCGCCAGTGTTGACGCTAAAACAACCCTACAGCAAAATATCGTAAGTCCAATTTTCTATGTATTTACTTACGATACTCTGCTACTAATAAAATTGACAGGATCCAAAAACATGCGTTTTTAGAACGTAGCTCGTTTAATAAGAGGAGTTGGACTTGCGTTCTTTTGCCAAAAGTTGCCTTATGGCTCTGCCAACATTTTGTATATCTTAACTCCATTTCACTAAAAATGTGACTTACGTTGTTTTGCTTCTGAAGCGACGAATATACGCACGGCACCTTTTATTCACAATCATTGAATTCAACAATTTGCAAGCAAAAAGACTTCTGGACGTACCTTTATCACGTGGGACTGAAATGAATGTATTAACCAGAGCTTCCTTTTCAATGATCAAATCTGTAAAAGCAAGCAAGCACAACAAAAAGTCACGGTACAAAATTATCAAATACAGCCAAATTGAAAACCCTACGCGAGCAATTTTAGGACAATAATACCATCTCTAGTGATGGGCACTGGATATCCGGATATCCGGATAATTTTTATATCCGGATATCCGATTTGAGAAAAATATCCGGATATCCGGATATCCGTATACATTTCAGTCGAAACAATGAAAAATTAGCAAATTTTTGACAAAAATTTCAAAAATTGTAAAATATTTTTAAAAAATTCCTCTGAAAATATTTTTGAAACGAAGGTTACGGCTTGGTTGCATGATAGACATTCACAGCCTGCCGGAAAATTGACAGAAAAATTGAAAATGTAACTGCAAAATCGAAAAATTTTGTTTAGGTTAAGTTTGGAATAGGCGGATAACCGGATATCCGGATATCCGTTAACGCAAAATAGGCGGATATCCGGATATGAAAAAATATCCGGTGCCCATCACTATCCATCACAATCTAAATCCAGTGGAAATGTATAACCATTGCCCACAATATTCTGTTAGGCTGGTAGTTCACAAAGCAAGATTAATTAATAAGTAATGCGAGCTAGGGATCGGACGGAGTGGGATTTTGCCTCCGGCCGGAGCCGGAGCCGGAGGCAGGTCACCTCCGGCCGGAGCCGGAGCCGGAGGCAGGTCACCTCCGGCCGGAGCCGGAGACGGAGCCGGAGGTGGACTAAAAATGACACTAAGTATTAAAAACAGTTTGTGCAATTCCGAACTTCATTTTTGCAGTGTCGTCATTTTCTGTCTTCGGGCATAAGCCCATCTGAATGCATCCAAGTAATGCTCAATAATTTAGTTTATTCAAATTTTCTATTGCAAGTAAAGTTTTGCTTTTATATATATACTTCCTTAAGGGGTTTTTCTTTTTAGACTTTCAGAGCATAATTATACCGATTCATTAACAAGACTAATTAACCCAAACACTTCTTTTTGTGTTTAACAGTTTCCCATTTAACATTTTATTGTAGTTCAATCCCTTTTATGTTTTAATAAGGGAACTGAAACTGAAGCTAACTCAGGTTTTTTCGCGCCAAAATTTTTTGGAAAAACTTGAAATTATGTTTAAAATGAACAAAAAGTCGCTCCTTCAGATGAAGATTTGAGTGTGCTTTTTAGTGTTTTATTAAAATTTTGTGTTTTTAAAAATGTGCGAAAACAATAAAAAACAAAAAACAGTGCTTAGTTGTAGTTCAGAAAAAGGAGTCAAAGATATTGAGAAAAATTGAATCAGATTTGCAGTAGTGAATCTGGAGGTTATGATGCATAGTTGATCAAGCATGGCAAAGCATGAATGTATACCGCATACTTAATTACGACTCGCCAAGCTTTTTATTTTTAACGTCTGTTACTTCAAGTTGTTGTTTCGAACTATGTAAATTGTAGTTCCAATTGTTAATTTCTTCAAAACTAAACCAAAGTTTGAAAGTTTTTGCAGCAATTAAAACTGCTTTTTGAAAGAAATATGGCAGATATATTGAAATTTTAATAAAACTTGGCATCTCAACGAAATTCAGAATTTATAAAAAAGCAAAAAAGTTAAAAAACAATATTTTTGAGATTATTCTGAGACGACTAAAGTTCCTCCTTGAACCTACAGAGACCTCCTTGAAAAACTCCGGCTCCGGCCACCTTGCCTCCGGCTCCGGCCAGCCGGAGCCGGAGCCGGAGACGGAGCCGATCCCTAATGCGAGCACGATTGGTCAACCAATTCAGTACAAACTGTTTGCTTGTACAACACTTACAAGTACAGGGATCGTCGTTACTACGCTCCAGTTTGTCCGCCTCTTTCCCAAATAGGTTCTAAAACAACTAATGTTTAGGTATGTTCACAGAAGTGGAAGCTTGAGGCACTTAACGGGGGCACTGGCGGATCCAGGATTTCGTGACAGGGGGGGGGGCGGTAAAATTTCGCCAGCGGGGGGTCAGGGGGGGGGAGCCCCCCAGAAGTTGAAGAAATCTTTTGTTTTTGCAATAAAATCGGTCGTCGGATCTTTAACTCTTTTTATACTGAAGAACTGAACAAATTTTTAAAAATTCTTGGCATTTTTGGACAAAAATGGTTATTTTCTCCGAAAACTCGGATGCATTTCAACCTTTTTCTTCACAAATGCAATAAATATGCGGTTAAAAAGTAGAAAATTCGCGCCGAAGGCGTGAAATTTTTTGATTTTTTGCCCTTTTTCCTCTTTCTCTCCTTAATTTTTCCTACCTTCGAATCACGACGGGGGGGGCGGCCGCCCCCCCCGCCCTGGATCCGCCCCTGAACGGGGGGTCCATTTTGTGGGTCATTTTTTCGACTTTCTCCGATCTCGCTGATTTTCTCACATACGTATTTTATTGTCCAAATGGTATATTTTAACGAGTTTTTAAAATAAAGTCTGACGGTTGTCAAGTAATTTCACCCCAAAGTTGAGATTTCATGTGTTAAACATAGAATTCATTCGAGATCGGAGAAAATCAAAAAATGGCCCAAAAATGGACCCCCCCCATCACGCATATGCATAACTCTGGTGTCCACTATAAAGCGGTTCACCAAAAACCAGGGCAAGAACGCTAAATTTGAAGAAAACCATCGGTAGTTTTATGCCCCCAAGAAGCCCTTCCAAAGGAATAAGTGGAATAAGTCAGCACGGGACTGAGATCGCAGAATGTTCAGAGCTTTACTACCACTCTGTTATTTCAATATCGAACTTGCTATATATAAGAACAATCATAATACGCACTTTCCAAATATTGCTCTTCAGAAACATCAGCATATTTAGCAGCTTCGTTTCTCGTTTATAGCCTTTTTCTCGAAGCACAATCAGGTCTAACAACCGGCTCCCAACAAAGTAACCAAGTTCGGACAGTCTATAAAACAGAATTAAAACTTCCAGTGTGGCGCGCAAGAAAACCTGTATATATATATATATACGTGGCAAAGCTATATAGCAAACAAATGCCAGGCGACTTCGAGGGTATATGCATACAGGTCGGATACACAAAAATTTTCGCCAATTCAAAAACTACGTATCAGGGTAATAGTGATGAGCACTGGGATATCCGGATAATGTTATTTGAGAAGGATATCCAGATTTCCGTTTACATTTCAGACAAAGCTAAGAAAAATTAGCAAATTTTCGACCGAAATTTCAAAATCTTGAAACAAAAATTTCTCTGAAAACATTTTTGAAACCATGGTTATAGCGTGTATCATGTCAGGCAGCCCGCAACGCAGCGAAAAATTATCTAAAAGTTGAAATTGTAACTGTTATATCGAAAAATGATAAAACGTTAAACGTTAACGCAAATTAGGCGGATATCTGGACAAAAAAGCCGGTGCCCATCACTAATCATCACCTCACAGCGCAGACTTACTTATCTTGCAGCTCTGAGACAGTATTTACTCGGTTCTGGCTGTACTGAACAATTTCGGAGAAAAGCAAGGCATAAGAGCTGATATTGATCTAAACAATCAATAAATCGCCAAAGCGAAAATACGTCGGCACGGCGCTTCGGCTTGCTTATCCTTCAAGCAATCCTATATATCATAGTCGTGGCGATTATTATACATTAACTGACCCTCGTTCGTACGTTAAAACTCAAGCTGGGCTAAAGATAAAATTAGCTGCAGTGCCTACTATGTTCGAAACTCCTATCTTCTAATCTAAAAATAGTAGGCAAGCAAACGAAGATGAGATCCACTACTTTACCCTTCTAGCGAGTTTTGCATATGGTACGGAAGTGTTGTTTCAAAATTTTCTAAAAAATGTGCTTTAAAAAGAACTTAACTTAAAGAAACCAAGGAAGAATTTGAAAAATGAACAACTTTGGCACATGTTCAGTTTTTTAAAAACCCAACGCTCGTATACGCATCAAACTAGGTATATATAATAATCAACGCTTCTTTCGTACTAGAAAGTGTTTGGATTAGAGAAAACTGGAAAGTCGAGGAAATGGCAAAAATGAAAAGTTAAGAGGGGACGACAGGCAGGCCCGCACCCAGGATTTTGAATAGGGTGGGTTCAAGGTAAAACGCAACGAGGGGTTTGGGGGGGGCGGAGCCTCCCAGAAGTTGAAGAATTTTGCACTGTTGCCCAAAAATAGTGCATTGGACGTTTATTTCTAGCAGAAAGTGAATTATCGCGCCGAAGGCGCGAAATTTTTTTTAAAAGTAGCTGTTTTTGCCATAAAAATAGCAAAAATTTTCCGTTTTGTCATCCGATAAGGGGGGGTCTAGACCCCTTGAACCTCCCCTGGGTGCGGCCTTGACGCCAGGTACCAAATTTTATAGTCACCGATTTCGCTCATTTTCGGGTATATGTAATATACCCCCATATATGTGTCCAAAAACAAGACAAACGCTCAAGGTCGATTCAGTTAAGAGATATTGGAGTTCAAATTCCTACAATATAGTATTTACCCCAGTATACCTCTCTGAGGGTTCCGAAATCACACATAGGAAGACAAAGGACTTACAACCTAGCCAATATAATATAATATAATATATATTATATATATATATATACATACATATACATATACATCAAATTAAAGCTGTTCTTAGTTCTTAGTTCTATGTTCTTAGTCTATTTGAATGACTTATTCAGTAGGCTAGGATGTCGCGCCCTTGCATTTGCTGACGATCTAACCATATTCGCACCGATTCCATCTCCGAAGGATCGCGATGATATGGTCAATTTCTTGGAAGCTGATTTGATAGAGTGCTCTACCTGGGCTAGAAACTGGCGAATGAAATTCAATCTGAATAAAACTCAGAGCATGCTGGTGTCCAGAAGAGCCGATCGCAGTAGCACGAGGCAAGTGACTTGGGACGGGCTGCCTATTCGGAACAGTAGCTGCATCAAACTGCTTGGGCTCACATACACCTGCAATTTGTCGTGGTCGCTCCACATTATGAACAAAACTAGCACTGCCAGTCGTCTTCTTGGAATGTGTAGGAGACACTCGAACATTCTGTCAAATAGGGCTTTGTGTCACCTATATAAGGCCGCCGTCCGACCGGTTATGGAGTACTGTCTTCCACTTTGCTCGAGTGCACCTCAGTACGCTATGGAGGCACTGGAAGCCGTGAATAAGAAAGCGTCAAAAATCTGTCGAACCCAGTTCGATTCCATCAAATTAAGACGCTTCACAGGGGCGCTATCCATTTACCATGCCATACTCAGCCGCGACGACATTCCATCCTTGCGACGACTGCTTCCCCCGCCGATATTGGAAGGTGGTCGAACGAGAGCTGCATCAAATCCGCGGTCAAGAACTGTTCCTCGGTCTCGCAACCAGTCAGCATATGAATAGCTTCATACCGAACACGACGCGATGTTGGAATTCGCTGCCTTCGACAGTGGCGACTGAACTGGACCCAAAACGTTTCCGAAGGGCTGCTTTCCGCCACTTGAAATCATCAGTTTCCTGATGTCTACACTAAAGAAGTAACTAAAGAAGTAAGCATCTATCTGGGACTACTTATTGCAGAACAAATAACAATGACACGTGAATTAGGCAGCAAGTAACGGTGCTTGAAAATTTGATCAAGCTCATTCCGACTGTTATTTACTTCAGACTTTAACGCGTTTTAACTTTCTCATACTGCTTTGTAGAGACGTCGTGCAAGAAGATAAAATGTTGAGGACATCGAGAGCTTCAATTTGATATAAAATTTGGCTATATTTGGAAAATTTGCCATTTTTGACTATAAGGCTCCGCCATCGAACTGAGGCATGCATCCACACTTCATCTGTGTTTATTTTAGGCGAAATAAGTGGGGGTGGGGAGAGTGGGGGGCAGCCCCCACTAGTGGGGGAGGTCCAAACGTGGGGGGAAAATGAAATGGTCAAAAATGACAACAAGTAGGCCCCAAAAGGGGCAATATTCCTGCGTAGACCTGTTATTATTTTACTGCGAAAATTATCTTCTTTCGCAACCTCCATTCAAAGTTTAGAAGCTCTGGTTGATGTTCCAACTTTACTTGACTTCTCTTATTCGTTTCAACTTCCAACTATTACTCCTAAAGATGATATATACCAAGGTTTTGTGAGCACCATCTAATAGAATACGGTTCTTGGTTCGGTAGTTCCTCAAAATGAATGGACATTCAAATATTTTCATCACTTAATTTCTATCACTTATTCATATATTCATTATTTTCTTATAATTTTTCGATTTTTGATATTAGCAAACCGACCAATAGATATGATTTCTGCAGTCCTCCTGCAGTTGTAGGGAAAACTGTAGAAATAAATAGGCTTAAACTGTTCCTTATAAGCAACAGCCTATGCCTAAATTTCATTGCATTGCACTATCGGACCGAACTTATAATGTCCAGTGCAAGCAATAACGATTACCTACCTAACGCACCTGTGTGTAGCTCCCAAGCTACACTGGTGCTCAAAAATGTGCAATCGTTTGATTGCTGACAGCCGAAGACTGCGTGAAAGCAGTCAGTTTTCTTGCTTAAATACTTGCTTGCTAACCTAATTTGCATAATCTAAACACAAAAAAATCAGCCCTAAGCTAGCCGTGTGTTGAAGATAGGGCTTCCATGTGGAGAAATGACTCACTATGTGCTAAAGATATCCATTCTTTTTAAACATTCCTGCTCCAGCAGGAATAAAAATACAGTAAAAATAGACTGCTGTCTACACATACTGGTAAAAGCATGCGACTGCTTTCAGCATACTGCTAACTATGCTGAAAAGTGCTCAAAATAGACGATTTTTGAACAAAAAAGTCCGGCAAAGCCAGAAAATCTTTGAAAATTTTGACCAAAAATCCTGAAAATTTGGCATTTTCTGGGCACCTTATAGTGACTGGGGAGGAAGCCCAAAACAGTGTGGGTCGGGCCGAGTGGGGTGAGAGGGGGAGAGGTCGAGTGGGGTGAGGGGGAGAGGTCGAGTGGGGGGAAGCCCCCCTCCAGTAAAGTAAACCCAGCTTCAACACCAGCAATTGCAGTGAAACTTAGCCCACATCTTCATTTCATATGTGTAAATTGGTACACCAAATTTTGTTGTACTATCTCGGGTGTCACCCGATTTACGAAGCATTATAATAAAAGAATTTGAGGAAATGGCGTAAATTGAACCTCTATTTGTGTATATACTGTGTTACGTAATATCTATACGCAATAAATTTTTGCAGTGAATGGCTATTTCACGGTATAACGAAACATTTCTTCGGTGGCATTTTTGTAAAACAGAATCGTGCAAAAACCTACTTCATCCAACTTTAAAAATTTCTCGCTGAGCTAACGCAAAAACACCTCGTGCAGATATTAACACGCGACCTAGTCCAGATTAACATTGACTGTGCCAAGTTATAGCTCATTTGCTCTTGAACAGTGCTCAAACTTTGGTCACCGCTAAATTTTCCTAACTTTTTCGTTTTCCTATGTTTAACACATGTAGGGGACACCTTTGGAGAACTATTGTGAATGCTAGCTTTTAGGGAAAGTTAGTTTTGCAACAAACGCAACTGTCCTGTTTTGCAGACACAAGGGGGTGAAAATGAGAAAAATCGCAGATGGTCGAAAATTGGCAACAACCCCTCCCCCCCCCCCCCCAAGTCAGTCTTGCCTGAAACTCGGAACAAAACTTGGTGCTCAAAATTTGCTCTTATCCAGCAGAAAATTTGCAGCCAGAAGAGTCCTTCAGCAAGACGCCTGGAAACTGCCAAGTCATCAAAACAAGATTGCTCAGTTGAACGGTTGAGACAGAGTGGAAGATTGCACGGTCAAACAACGTCGGAAATTCAGATAAGGGTAGGAAAGTAATGCTTAATTCGTGTATAATATTAATTAACAAATTGTCAAGGTGCTAAAACGGTTGCAGTAAGAATTATTTAATCATATGTTAAAGGGCATACGAAAGACTGAAATTAACGGATGCTGGCTGAACAGTATATAGATGTTAAGAAAGCGTACATTATAGGTAAAGGAAGACACGCTACATCTACATACAAAAACCATTAAAAATTGCTGGCTCCGAAGGCCAAAATCACATATTTAGTGTATATATAGTTAGAGATTTATGAGTTTTCGGTCACGAATTTTCTTATTGCGATGAAAAAACTATGTTTTCCGCTGGACGAAGGTACACTGCAATAATGTCACCAAACTCTTGCCCCCCTCCCACAACAACTCACGAAAACTAGATGATGCATCGATGAAGGTAATAGTCGGAGGAAATCCCGAGTGATGCTCGCAGTTTTGTGCTGCTTATAGAACTCAAGAGTCAAGAACAATGGGTAAACTGTATCCACCTACCCGGGCGAATTACTTCATAAACAAATACAAAATCCAGAAATCCCTGGAAAGCGAAAAAGCTATATCAGGATTAGTCATTTGTGACACTTCTTGATGTAAAATTATTATAATATAATCGCAAGCAGGAAATCAATAGTTTAACTTACCTCTAGCTTTCCTCGGCTTAACGACTTGTCCAGAATTCCAGGAATCGAACGCTGAGTGATAGACTTAAAGGACATCCTACAAAGACTATATTATATACGTATACGTGCATCATTTATGTATATACATTTATGTAGATTATGTAGGGGCGCTATCGCGCCCCTACATAATATGGGTATAAAGGCGTCTGCGCAGCCCCCTGGAGACCGTGCTGGCCTGGTGCCAGCTAATTAGAGGTCCGGCGGTGGTAAAAAGGTTACCATCGTAAACAACTCGAGTAGTACTACAAGTACCACCATACTTTTGGTTCGAATTCGAAACTTCGAATTTTTGCACTAGGCGATAGTTACCGTGCGTTTGTTTTTTTCTCGGTGAATAACGCTTATTGGAAATGCATTTTACGGCTAAGTGTTGGAACGATGTGGGCATTTTGGCACCATACTACTATTATATCATGTTGGTCCCAAAGTCAGGACTTTCGCCATTTTTCGCAAATTTTTTGGTTACACTTTTCTAGAACTGGGTAGGCGCAATTTTGGCTGTTGAAAATTACCAGTAGGGGTCCCAAAGTAACGAGGGGGACTTTCGCTATTTTTCGCAAATTTTGGTTACACTTGGGCCAAAACTTTACGTTTTTTTGGCCTGTTTGGGCGAAAAGTTTCTAAGTCCCACTTTTACTAGAAATGGCCTAAAAGTCAGTAAAAATGGCGTTTTTTCGGCCTTGGGGTGGTGCCCCAATAGTAAATCAGGGTCGCTGAAAACGATGAGCATACTGCCGATACCGCCCGAAGTGACCACTGGTCAGCATGGCTCTCGTGGTTCCTAGCCCAGGGACAAAGTTGGGAAAACTCCCTCTAAACAGCGTTTTTCGGCGTTTTGGTCGGGGGCATATATAGTAAATCGACTACGCTCGTTTCAATGGGCATATCGCCGAAACCGACGGAAGTGACCACTGGTCACTACAGCCTACGGGGCCTATTGACCACTGGTCAAACGGCCTAAAACTGCGTTTTTCGGCGTTTTGGTCGGGGGCATATATAGTAAATCGACTACGCTCGTTTCAATGGACATATCGCTGAAACCGACGGAAGTGACCACTGGTCACTACAGCCTATGGGGCCTATTGACCACTGGTCAAACGGCCCAAAACTGCGTTTTTCGGCGTTTTGGTAGGGGGCATAAATAGTAAATCGACTACGCTCGTTTCAATGGGCATATTGCCGAAACCGACGGAAGTGACCACTGGTCACTACGGCGACGGCCTAGGAGTCCTATTGACCACTGGTCAAACGGCCTAAAACTGCGTTGTTCGGCGTTTTGATCGGGGGCATATAGTAAATCGACTACGCTCGTTTCAATGGGCATATTGCCGAAATTGAGGGAAGTGACCTGTGGTCACTACGGTCTATGGGGCCTATTGACCAGTGGTCAAACCCCTTAAAACAGCGTTTTGCGGCGTTTTGGTTGGAGGTATATATAGTAAATCCACTACGCTCGTTTCAATGGGCATATTGCCGAAATCGAGGGAGTGACCAGTGGTCACTACGGTCTATGGGGCCTATTGACCAGTGGTCAAACCCCTTAAAACAGCGTTTTTCGGCGTTTTGTTGGGGGCAGATATTGTAAATCGACTCCGCTCGTTTAGCATGGCACTGTTCAAGCTCCTTGTATCCATTACCGCATTGCTGGAAAGGGATCCTTTAAAATGACAGAAGGACAAGAAATAAAAATGCTCCTCGAAATAAAAATGCTCCTCCTCGAAAAAGTAATATGGGTGATGGTGAGGTTGCAAAATCAAGAGAGGACTAGTCTTTAAAATGCTTAATATGGGGCTAGGTTAAAAAATAGAAGAGGACTAGGTTGTGAGCGAATTAATATGGGCACAGCTTCGCCGAACAACCCAAATTCGCGGGATTTCACGTTCCGTCTTAGCTTAGAGCTATCAATGTCAGTCAATAAAAAATTGAAGCAGTTGAATACTCATCGAATATAGCTGTTTGCATGTACTGTTAGACTAGCTGCTAGGAATATATACGTAAATTATCTTCATTTTGTTGTGTTGAAGTACCGCAGGCTCTACTACTAGGAGAGGTCTAAGGATATGATGCTAAAGCTATTGGTCCAAGTCAGGAGGAAATAGAAGATCGTGGGAGAGTCCTAAATTATTCTTGAATATAAATTTTCCGTATAAATGGACACGTAAAATGCGCTGGTTAGTATGAAGCACTTATCGAAGAAAACGTTTGCTAAAATAAAAGTTCGAATAAAGCTCGAGCACATACCGTAGCTGTAGGTTATTTATGAACTATAAACCAAATGTATCGTGGATACGCATAATAATTTGCATTTACAAACCGCGAATATGGGTTGTTCGGCGAAGCTGTGCCCATATTAATTCGCTCACAACCTAGTCCTCTTCTATTTTTTAACCTAGCCCCATATTAAGCATTTTAAAGACTAGTCCTCTCTTGATTTTGCAACCTCACCATCACCCATATTACTTTTTCATGCTCCAGAGGAGGATTTTTATTTCTTGTATATATATACGTATATATATCGTATAAAGTTTTAAGAAGTCAGCTTTTGCCGCAAAAATAAGCAGATTTATGTAAGAGTTGAAAAAGGTGAAAAAGGAAAAAGCTGAAAAATTTTCTCAAATGTTGGCTTTGAACCGCTTTAAAATAAAGACGTAAAAACCCCTAAAACGTTAATAAGAAACCTTATTTTGAAGGAAAAAGGGATAAAATACACAAAATTTTGCATTATTTAGCAATTTTTAGAAATTTCCGAGGTCCAAATTTTGGGGGTGGAGGTGGGCGCCCCATCTAACTTTCGAGGCTGGGCTTACTTTAGCGGTGGGGGGGGGCGGGAGTGGGTGGGCACCCACCCACTCGGCCTACCCCCACTATTCGGAGTTCTCCCCCCACTCACCCCAAGGTACCTAGAAATTGCCAAATTTTTAGGATTTTTGGTCAGAATTTTCAAAAATATTCGCCTTCGCCGAAATTTTTTGGTCAAAAGTCGTCTATTTCGGTACTGAAACTTAATTTCTGAGCACATTTTAGCTTAGTTTTATAGCAGTATTATATGTGGAAAACAAGCTATTTATACGACATTTTTAGCATTTTGGCCCATTTTATTCCCCCCACTTAGTTTTGCATGAAATAAATCCAGCGGGAGAGGGGTCGACCACCAAATTTCCAAAATTCCCCTCTTGAGCAGGGCATAGATGTGTAAGGGGGATAGGGGTGGGGGTGGTGGAACCAAAACAAATTTTCGCGGCCCCTCCCAGATTTTGCTCCCTCCCCGTTGCTGGCCAAAAACGGCAAGAAATCGAAAATTTAGGGGTTCTGGCAATTTTGGAGGACCCACCCTCCCTCCGTCGGCCCCCCCCCCCGATTTTTTGCCAAGGCACACCAATGCCCCCGAGACCCTAAGCAAGTATAGCAAGCTTAATAAAAAAGACCAAAATTTGGTTTTTTGGCTGTAACTTTCGCAAAACGAAACCAAATCGAGATTACTCTGAGGACCCGTGGACATGCCTTGGGCTAAGCTTTAACCCATCCCAGTTTCATTGCTCTACGCCCTCAGGAAGTTGCAGTAATCGAAAGTCAGTGATTTTTTATTTGTTAAGGTTTTAACAAATAAAAAATCACCGTTTAACAAAATACAATCAGTGGCGGATTGGATCCCAGAGAGCAGCTAGCATCGTTTTCTCATCAGTTTTGGATAGAGCGCACTAAACTAAATAACGCATTTAGAACCCAAAGCCGCTAACGTAGTGTTCCAACTAGGGCAACTGACCCTGCCGAAGTCTTAGTGGTCACTGATGGTCCCGGCAGCGTCCAGGATGAAGTCTGGTGGCTCTAAAATGCTGTTTTAAAGGCTAAAACTTTGTTTTTTCGTGTTTGTGAGTGATTATTACTTACTTCCAGGGGCCAATTTCATAAAGATTTGCGGATTTGCAAGTGCGAGTTTCAGGGTTTTTTTTTTGGTTTCACGATTTGCGCCAATGCTGCGTCAGGAAAAATTTTATTGCGTCAGGAACTGGGGTCACTGCGTCAAAACTAAAATTTATTTTTAAACAATTTAATAAGTATTTTAAACATTATTTTAATGTGTAACCAATATTTAACTATTTAACCATCAATACTCAGCATTAAACACATTTTCCACCTGTTTTTCAGATTTCGCATCTTTAAAGCCGACTTTAATTTGTGAAGTATTAAGATCTAGAGAAAGAACCAACAGGGGGGTCTGGGGGGCGGAGCCCCCCAGAAGTCGAAGAATTTTTGCAATTAAGACTCTCCCAGGAATTAATTTAGAGCATTTTCGCGACCAGTTGATGTGGTATTAAGTATGGCCGGTTATTGCAATATCGAATGAATATTAAAATATTTTTAAGTGCTACATCTGCAAGACTTGCAAGCTGTTGCCGCTGCTACATGCGCCATTATATTGAATGATTAAATAAAATATTAGTTTGTCAGTCATCTTAGCACTCAGCAACAAGTAAGAAGGCAGACATGCGGGGGTCTGGGGGCGCAGCCCCCAGCAGAAAATTTTTAGAAATATCACGTTTGAAACACAATTTTTCCAGCAAGTTTGCACAATTTTGCCTCCAGTTGAAGTTCAAATCCAGCTGCGCCAGGCTTGCGTCAGGGCTAATTTCATTTGCGTCACACGAAAAAAATTTGCGCCATGACGCAGCCCCTGACGCAAAAAAAAACCATGTGAGTTTGCAAGTATATACTCGCACTTGAAACGCAAGTGCGGATTGCAAGTGTTTCATAAAACTTTTCCGCAAACTTGCGGAAATTAGCTAAGCAAGTTGCGGGACTTGACAAACTTGCAAGGCAAGCGCGAGTAGAAGCAAAACTGACTATAATTATTTAAAAAAATTTTTTCATAATTTTTCAACTTTTTCATAATAACTTCAAATTTATTGAAATTTTCACGAACTATGCAAAAGATGGCGAAGCAGTTAATAATGAAATTTGGTTAAAAACTGACGAAACTTAAGGAAGATATTCCCAGGCTTCGGACATCGTAATTTTGGAAAAGTAGGAAAAAAGTAGGAACAATTTTTCAAAAAAGTAGGAAAAAGTAGGAACAAAAAGTAGGAATTTTGACAAAAAAGTAGGAATTTTCAGACTTCATAACAGATTTTGCAGAGCAAGTTATCTAATCTTAGCTTTAACAAAACAGCATTAAGCAGCTTTTTCGCATAGCCCAATCGATTCCCCATGGGGTTGGGCATCGGAAAAAAGTCCCGGAAAAATGTAATCATTCTGTTTGGTTTTAGAAATGTTCTAATTAAATTTTTGTGATTTTTCTCAAAATTTGTTCTGTTTTTCAAATCATTAGGTTTGCTTTGATATTGCTCTGATTTTGAAGCCCGAACTTCTCTTAAGTTTTCACAAACAGCTCAGCTTTATGAAGTATATATTTCAGTTCGAGAAACTCATTATTTTTGCAATTATGGTCAATTTAAACACTTCAGCCAACAGCTATGCTCTTAGTTACAACAGACCACTGTTCTTTGTTGCTTCAACACTGAAGCGCCCTGCTTGCTTTTGCCCGCAAGGACAAAACTTGCCTTGTAGCAGATCTTTTGTAAATGGAAACTCTAGCAAACTTTAAACTTATATACGTACGTATAGTCAAGCGGGAAAAACCCACTCGCCAATGCGGGAAAAAACCAACCCCCAGTGTGGGCGTACCGGTATGAGCTATCTAGGATTTTAATAGCCTATCTTGAAGAGCATCCAAAATAACCCTGGAGGGTGTATTATTGTCGCCCCCACTGCTTCCCAGAAAATTTTTCGGGACTTTGAAATTTTCGAAAATTTTGGTCCGTCCAAGTACCGAAATTTGGCAAACTTTGCATGGCCACCCTGAACTACTGGAAAGACTTAGACCAAAGCGGATTGTATGTATGTGTAGGGCATCTGTTGCGCATCATGATGATATATGTCACACTGCTCTAACCCCTCCGGTGCGACCTGGGGGTGGCCTAGAGTTGGTGGGAAAAAACCCACATGCGGGAAAAACCCACTTTTCAAAATTGAAAATTTTTCTAAGCATTTGCAGGAAAGGTCAAACGAATACATACAATTGTTTAATAGAGCCTATAGATTAAATTGTAGGTTTTACCTGGGCTCCAGGTCCAGGATTTCGTGACGGGGGGGGGGGAGATGTATTGGTGGGGGGGGGGGGGGGGCCCCGCCAGAACGCAAAAAATTGTTTGACAAATTATGATAGTTCTTATTCATAGCAGAAGAACTGAGAAAATTTTTGTCAAATTCGATTGACATAAAATTGTATTTTCTCCGAAAATCATCGGACGCATTTCAAGCTTTTTCTTCATAAATGCAATAAATATGCGGTTAAAAGTGGTTTTACCTGGGCTCGATCTGTTATGGGAGGTCCAGGGGGTCAAAATCGGACATGGTGAAATTTCAAGCCAAAATTTCAATTTGGCCAAAAATGCTTATTTTTGCCTTAAAATGGGTCTAGTTTGGCTCTAAATACAAGAAAAACACGTTTTCTATACGATAGGATGCTTAAACTGCCGAAAATAAACAATTTTAAAAAATTTCCAAAATTTGCCTATGTTTATATATGTGTTAAACATACCAAATTTTCAAAAGTCACTATGATCTCAATTTTTCAACAAAAACTAATATATTTTGATGCAGTTCTACAAAAAACAACACGCTCTTTCATTTGGAACTGTTAGAAATGCTCCTGGCAACTTGCCAAAAAATTTTCGGGGTGGGTTTTTCCCGCATTGGGTTTTTTCCCGCCAGTTTGGGACATTTTTTCTCACTAACGGCGCACCCTAGAGAGGTGTTCTATAGCTCATAAGAAAGCTTACGACTAGGCCTAGCAGCCTGTATAGTCAGTATTTCAATATCTCAAACCAGTAAAAAGTTCTGGTCAAAAATCTGAAAAGTGGGTTTTTTCCGCTTGACTACACAGGAAGAACTTCTATTGTAAATCTGTTAAAAATCCATTGTAAATTTCATTAATTTACAATGGAATTTTAATGTGGTAAAATCATGGTAAAACTTTACAATAAAAGTATAATGTTTTTACCACATGAAATGTTCATTGTAAAAAATTTACAACGTTTGTACCATGAATGTACCACATTGTAAAAGGTCTGCAACACTTTACACCGATTTTACAATAAATTTACAACGTAATAAAAGCATTGTAAATTAGCTTCAAACATTTTACACCGATTATAAAATGAATTTACAGCATGGTAAACCATTGTAGTTTTTTACTCCATTTTTACAACGGATTTACCGTGTTGTAAATCCACATGAAATACGTTGTAAAAGTTATTAGTGTAGTGTACAAGTACAAGGTTCCTCTATAGAACCATCATACCAAGGGACAGTTCGTTGGATGTACCTAATATATGATGGGCTGTGGACGGCATGTGGCTTGAAGACCGTGAAAGTGGAAGCTGGAGATCAATGTCTTGTACTGTAAGTATATAATTCTTCTGTATTTTGTATATATATTTATGACAGGCTTTTTCTAAAAATCATACATAGCGCAATTGAAAATAGACCCTCTTCGATTTTCTTCATTTTCACGTATATGGTACCCCTATTAGAGTCTATCTTCGTGGCGCAAGCCGTTTTTCCAAATTCCGTCCCTAAAGCGAGAAATCCAAGTTCAAATTTCGCATTTTCGTGATTTTTTGATTGTCGGCATGGCTTGTCTTTAATGCCCCAAAACTAGAGCTTGGAACAACGGTTTGGCCTCAAACGACCAGACAATAACAGTAGGTCTTGGGAAAGTAATTGCTAAAAATTATAGCCCAAACCGAGCAGCGAGACGTCCGGTTTGGGTAAATACTTAGTGTTTGACGGGGGGTGTTCAGTGTTAGGTCGGTAACACACATTTTCGCATATTACTCTCAACCCGAGTTAGGGAAACGGCTAATGTTACTACCATTTTAATCCTCCCTGTGGGCCTAACATTTGCTGAAAGAATAAGCCAAATTGGTTTGGGCTTTGGAAGGCAAATTGGCACCAGAAGAGGCATCGGTCGCTTATTGGGAAATGCCAAATTTTGCAATATTTTACTTCCACAGCTTTATAGGAACAGAATAACCGTATACCATTACGTCAGATTATCACTCTATATATAAGCAAAGGAAGCAACGTAAGCCAGAAACTACGTTATTAGGTTAAGTTACGACTTACTAGTAGTAGACTACGTTTTGAGTTTGAAGTCCACGTCGAAACTAAAGTCTGACCAAAAAATCTTGGAACCGAACAGTCAGCACCAGTCCTGAGTTATCCTTTGAAGGTAGCCTATATAAAGTATATATTTTTAGAATCCTCAGGAGGAGGATTTTCCGATAAACCCATCATATCCGGTCTATATCCGCTGGCTTATTTTTACTGGGGGGGGGTGGGGGCCCCCCACTCGGCAACCTCCCCCCCCATTCGAGGTTCCCCCCCCCCATAAAAGCCCCCCATAAATTTTTACCTCCCCCCCCCATAAGCCAAAAAATGGCCAGATTTCACCATTTATACCCTAAATTTTCAAAAATTTTTCCGGCTGCGCCGGAATTTTAACGAAATTTTCGCTTTTTTAGCGTAAAAAAATCTAAAATTAGTCATTTTTTAGCGATTTTTGGCAATTTTTACACAAAAAACGTAAAAATTTGCAAAATTTTTACCAAAAATTTGCCCCCCCCCAACTTTTGCTGACCCCCCCCCATGGAGGGGGGGGGGCAACTATGAGCCCCCCCCATATCGCCCCCCCCCCCATAAATTTTGGCCTAAAAATAAGCCAGATCCGGTTACCGGATACTAAACCGATAAAAACGCTTCAGATTCGGAAGAAAAACGCTAATTAATTCATACTCTAGTATATTGGTCCTTGGCTCAAAACATTTCCGAAAATCGGGTCACATCCGGTCCATGTCCGGCAACCGGATGCTCAGGTCACAAAAACTGTACAGCAAGATGGGTAGGTCGTACAGTTTCGCTGATTGGATTTTTGGATTCCTCGGGTAGACATTAGTCTGTATCCAAAATTTTGTCCGGTTTGGACCAAAATTGCGTGATCTATGGTCGTATCCGGTTCGCAAAAAACCGGAAAAAACGGTTTTTCCGGTCTGGTGCTCCGAATCGCGGATTAAAAATGTTCCCTTTTGGCACAATGAATGTTTGGGAGGCTACTTTCATTTTACCGGTGTCTGAAAGCAATCGAATATCCGGTCCATTTCCGGTTCTGAGCTTTGAAATTTGAGATTTCACGGGCTATTATCTCAGTATCCGGTTGGTCCGGAAGTCAAATTATTGCATTAAAATTATATCTGGTCTATCCCTAACCAACACCAACCTCAAATTATATACTTCATATCTGCTGTAAATTTTGAATGGCAGCGTTTTAAAAATGGTTCAAAAATAGGTTATATTGCATGCGACAAAGCTAAGCGTATGAGATCAAATCTCATGTCCGGTTTAACAATTAGAAAAAACAAACAAAAATAACCCATTTTTAAAACGCTGCCATTCAAAATTTACAGCAGATATGAAGTAATTTGAGGTTGGTGTTGGTTAGGGATAGAACAGATATAATTTTAATGCAATAATTTGACTTCCGGACCAACCGGATACTGAGATAATAGCCCGTGAAATCTCAAATTTCAAAGCTTAGAACCGAAAATGGACCGGATATTCGATTGCTTTGACACCGGTAAAATGAAAGTAGCCTCCCAAACATTCATTGTACCAAAAGGGAACATTTTTAATCCGCGATTCCGAGCACCAGGCCGGGAAAACAGTTTTTTTCCGGTTTTTTGCGAACCGGATACGACCATAGATCACGCAATTTTGGTCCAAACCGGACAAAATTTTGGATACAGACTAATTTCGCACCGAGGAATCCAAAAATCCAATTAGCGAAACTGTACGACCTACCCATCTTGCTGTACAGTTTTTGTGACGTGGGCATCCGGTTACCGGACATGGACCGGATGTGACCCGATTTTCGGAAATGTTTTGATCCAAGGACCAATATACTAGAGTATAAATTAATTTGCATTTTTCTTCCGAATCTGAAGCGTTTTTATCGATTTAGTATCCGGTAACCGGATATAGACCGGATATGACGGGTTTATCGGAATATCCTCCTCCTGAGGATTCTAAAAATATATACTTTATATAAGCTACCTTCAAACGATAACTCAGGTCTGGTGCTGACTGTTCGGTTCCAAGATTTTTTGTCATTTAGCGAGCGCTAGCGAGAAAAGCATGCATTTTTGGGACTTGTGTCTATTAGAAAAGTTGTTCAGCTTGTCAAAAGCTTTCGAATGAGCTAAAATTTGTACTGTTTCGGAAGAATTCAAAATTTCGTAAATTTCAAGCACGGAGTAAAAAATCGTGAAAATTAAAGTTGTTCGAAACAGTACAAATTTTAGCTCATTCGAAAGCTTTTGACAAGCTGAACAACTTTTCTAATAGACACGAGTCCCAAAAATGCATGCTTCTCTCGCTAGCGCTCGCTAAATCACAAGCTATGCCAACCTGGTTTCGACGTCTCGGTGCTCGGTTTGGGCTATAATTTTTAGCAATTACTTCCCCAAGACCTACTGTTATTGTCTGGTCGTTTGAGGCCAAACCGTTGTTCCAAGCTCTAGTTTTGGGACATTAAAGACAAGCCATGCCGACTATCAAAAAATCACGAAAATGCGAAACTTTGAACCTGGATTTCTCGCTCTAGGGACGGAATTTGGAAAAACGGCTTGCGCCACGATGATAGACTCTAATAGGGGTACCATTGTACGTGAAAATGAAGAAAATCGAAGAGGGTCTATTTTTAAAACCAATCGCGCCTCATGCTACTAACTTCGACCCTTACGAAAACCCAGTCTAGTCTTATACATATCAGGGGCGCACCCAAGGGGGGCGGGGGCGGCCGCCCGCCCCCCTGTCACGTTTCGAAGGTCAGAAAAATTAAGAAGCAGAAAGAAGAAAAAGGAGAAAAACAAAAATTTTCGCGCCGTCGGCGCGAATTTACCATTGTTTGTGTTATGGTGGTGAAATCAAACATCAAACTGATGAAGAAACTCGGCCTGCCCAGATCCAAGCCAAGTGAAGTCCTAAATGACCGTCAAGGAGACCCCATCTCGGCTAACCAGGCCAAGATAGATAGATGGAAGGAGCATTTCGACGACCTCCTAAACTGTGATCCGCCTGCAAACCCGTTGTCATCGGAAGAATTGCCATTTCTAGGCTTCCTGTCCTGTAGTAGTGACCCGCCATCTTTACGTGAAGTGGAGGATGCCGTCAAATGCCTGAAGCTAAGAAAGGCTGCAGGCCCTGACGCCATACCGTCGGAGCTGCTGTTCGCTGGAGGCGCCGCGGTTACACATCAACTACACCATCTCATCCATCTCATATGGGACAAGGAAGAAATGCCTGGTGAATGGAATAACTCCATTGTTATACCTTTACACAAGAAAGGCTCCAGATCCGACTGCTCCAATTATCGTGGGATTTCTCTTTTGTGCTCTGCATATAAAGTATTGGAGTTCGTAATCCTTCGAAGGTTGGGCAGGGCGTATGAACAAGTGCTTCGAGAAAATCAAGCTGGCTTCAGGCCCAGCCGTAGCTGCGTTGACCAGATATTCTCTTTGCGCCGTATCTTGGAGTCGCGTTATGAGTATGGAAAATCTACCCTGATTGGCTTTATAGACTTCAAATCTGCATTTGATTCTGGTGACAGGTCTGGCCTATTATCCATCCTGGAGGCTGATGGCGCACCAACTAAACTGATCAGACTGGTGAAAATGCTGTACGCAAATACAACTGTTTGTGTGCGTGCGCACGGTTTACTGTCTGACAGTTTCTCTGTCCGAACCGGGGTTCGCCAGGGTGCTCCTCTCTCGCCGTTACTCTTTAACTGTCTTGTAGACTGGGTGATGCGAACCGCATTGGCAGAGATAGGACAGGATGCCACTTTCATTCACGGCACTGAAATCTCAGACCTCGATTACGCAGATGATATAGCTGTCCTCGCGGAAACTGAGGATAAGCTTCAGCGACTGTTTGACGCAGTCTCTGGAGCAGCCAAACGAGTTGGTCTTTTTATGAACGTCAGGAAAACGAAAGTCCTGTACAGTCGATGCCCTCCGCCCACTATTCTGGTCAATGGCGAACAACTAGAAAATGTGAGTGCCTTCCGATATCTCGGCTCAGAGATAAGCAGCAACGGCTCTGTCACCAACGAAATACGGTACAGGATAGCCAGATCGCGGGCAGCGTTCACATCTCTCGACGATAAACTATGGCGAAATCACGACATCTCACTCACGGTCAAAATGAAGGTCTTTGACGCTGCGGTCATGTCAGTGCTGCTTTACGGGTGCGAAACGTGGCCCCTAAAACAGTCCGACATTTCCCTCCTCGCTGGCTTTGAAATGCGCTCCATCCGTCGGATCCTTAGAATTGACTATGCTGCCCGTATCTCTAACGCTGCCATCAGGGACCGACTGCACCGAGCCCCCGTGGAGACCGTTATAAGGAAAAGGCGCTTAAAATATCTGGGGCATGTGCTACGTATGCCGCCATCTCGTGTTCCTTATATCACCATCTCTTTTGTTCCACCAGCAGACTGGCGTAGACCGAGGGGAGGTGTCAGGCAAACATGGCTGCGGGTGGTGCACAAAGACCTTCATTGGCTATCTGGAACTTACGGACGGCACTGGCACGATGATTGGTTCAGTATCTGCCGAACTCTGGCAAATGATAGGGATCAGTGGCGGATGATTGCACATGACTCTTTGGACGCCTGATTGGATACCAGCAATGCATCGGACACGATGTGGCTGAATAAGCAAGCAAGTAAGCAAGGTGGTGAAATATGGGGCGGGGTGGTTGGCTTTCAATTATATACATACGTAGACTTTTCTTTCTGACGCTTGAGTTATAATAAAAAGATATATGTCAGCCGCCAATGTTTTCAAATCATTGTAGCTTTTCTGCATTTTATTGTGCATACCCTTAACGGGGCTGGGAGTCTCGGTCTCGCCATAAAGCCGAGACTTTGCGAGTGTCGGTCTGGGACCGAGACCGGAAATTTTTTGAAATCATCAAATTTCAGCGAAAATTTTAAGTATATAAATGTTTTGAAAACTAGCTAACGAGCAGGGTTGGGCGAGACCGAGATTTCACCGAGACCGAGAACGAGACCGAGACCGAGAACGACACCGAGACCAGTGTACCGAGACCGAGACTGACCAAGTCCCGGCTTTTGGGCGAGACCGAAACCGAGACTAGCAATTTTAAGCTTAAACTTAATTTCCACCAGTTTTTGATGCTTAGGGTGAGTATGAGGGACTTCAACACATAAACATACGGTTTTAGCACATCGTCAGCTAATTTTCGTTACGTACATTAATTTAAGATTTTCGCTGAAATTAGATGTTTTCAAAAAATTTCCGGTCTCGGGAGACTTTTGGGTGAGCGAGACCGAGACTGGTCAAGTCTCGGCTTTTGGGCGAGAACGAGACCGAGACTCCCAACCCTGCTAACGAGGTGCCGAAAACGAATGTTACCCTAAAACAGCCAACCTCAAAAATTGCAAGAAACTAAGTTTAAGCCTAATATTGCTGGTCTCGGTCTCGGTCTCGTTACCCTGGTATCGGTCTCGGTCTCCCCCAACCATACGCACACTTTTTTACAAAACGCAATTCAAAAATGCACACACAAATGCTTAGTCAAATTTTGCTTTCCGCTAACCACAAAATGGCTTAAAATTTTTTCAAGCTTCTGTAAATTTTAAAAAGAGCTCTAGCTTTTAGCTGGGGCTGCCGCCCCCAGACCCCCACAAATTCCTATTTTTATCAACTGTACTATACACGTTACGTTGCTTAATTTGAGTTATTACCTTATCTGCTGAATCCAGGGTGCCAGCGGCAAGACAAATACAATCCTTTGAAACAGCAAAAAGTGGTCAGAAAAAATTGCGTTTTTGTCTAAAATGCAAAAAATTCTCAACTTCTCGGGGGCAGACCCCCTGCTTTCTCATTTCAAAGACTAATTAATCCTATTTAACTAACTCAATCAATGAAACCATCTACTACATGCTTGTTCTCAAAGCATATAAAACACGTGTAGAAGCAAATAAAATTAAAAAGAAAAATATCAACATTGGTGCCCCCCCCCTGTCAGAAAACTCTGGGTGCGCCACTGATATATATATTATATATACAAGTAACAAAAATGCTCCGCACAAAAGGGGATAATATGTGTGTTGGGCCTATGTCTGTCGTTTAAATTCCGGTAGAGAAAGCAAGTATATAAATCCGACACAGCAAGTTTGGGTGGGTGGTTCTACGGCGAAAGTTGCTCAGTTCGATGCGGGCCTTCATTTGACTCGAAATTTGACCACTTTTGAAAATTTTAATTTTTGACCCAAAATCGCCTAAGTCCCCACCCCACCCCACCACAGCCCTCTACAGCCACTTTAGGTACGCACTTCTATGACAAAAGTTGCTCAGTTCGATGCGGGCTTTCATTTGGTACCAAATTTAATTTGACCACTTTTGAAAAATTTTATTTTTGACCCAAAATCGCCTAAGTCCCCACCCCACCCCACCACAGCCCTCTACAGCCACTTTAGATACGCACTTCTATGACAAAAGTTGCTCAGTTCGATGCGGGCTTTCATTTGGTACCAAATTTGACCACTTTTGAAAATTTTAATTTTTGACCCAAAATCGCCTAAGTCCCCACCCCACCCCACCACAGCCCTCTACAGCCACTTTGAGCATGCAATTCTATGACAAAAGTTGTTCAGCTCACTTAGGGCTTTCATTTGGTACCAAATTTGACCACTTTTGAAAAAATTTATTTTTGAAAACTTGACCCCCTACCCGATTTACCCTTCAAACGGCAAAGTGGAACCAGCCCAGCAAAATGGGTGGGTCCGACGGCAAAACTGCTTACGGGAATCAATTCGCCGTGCCAGAAAACCTTTGTATGAAAGAATTGAGCTTTCTAAGTTGAATACACAGCGATAAATTTCGATTTTTCATTTTTCGAATTTTCACCATTTTTGACCGGCCACTGTGGTCTCATGGGAAGTGATAGAGAACCGAGACTTAGCTATTTAGTTAGATCAATATATGTAGTGTCTGAATATAAAATGAAATCGGCTCCAGCTCTTCACGTTCGAGCTGCGCAGCGACCACAAAAAAAGTAGCGATTCTTTAATGGCACATGGGGTACTACCAGACCCTATAACCCTTTAGGACCGGCCTCCGCTGCAGATTACGTGAAAGAGGCGGAAAGTCAGGACAATACGACCATTAAATAGGAGAAACCGGAAAAAAACATCGCCGCCATAACCGGTCCGGGGCGCAACTTTTTAACGGAAAGTGATACGGGGCTGAAACTTCGCACACATACTAAACTCGATGTGCTCTACAATTTGCGCATGAAATCTGCGCAGGATCTGCTCAGGATTTTACGCAGCCTCTGCGCAGCTTATTTTACACTGTCTAAAGCCACTTTGCACACATATTATAGGGGTCGCTGCCGCGACCCCTATGATATGAATATATTACGTATATATATAGATATATACATTATTATCCCCATTTTGCTTGTTCCCTGCCCTTTGATGAAACAATTTTAGAACCTTTCTACCAAATTATATATATATATACATATATACAATATATTACCATGAGGCCTTGCGAAGAGCTTCAAAATTAGCCATAAAACATCTCTCTAGCACTTACGGTTGGTGAGAAATTTTCGACCAAACCGATGGGAAAAAACCCAAAGGGGGAATACCCATGGGCGGGAAAAAACCCAGCCGAATTTTTTACTGGAAGCATGCCAGAACAGTTCTGACTATACCATTCGAAAGAGCGGGCCATTTTTAGTACATCTGCATCAAAAAATATCAATATTTTTGCAAAAATTCATGTCAAATTGACTTTTGAACATTTTGTATGTTTAACACGTAAACATGCAAATTTTGAAAATTTATGAAATTTGCTTAACTTCTGCGGTTTAAGCATTCTGTCACATAGAAAACGTGTTTTATTGCATTTAAAGCTATTTTATTAAAAAATTGGCGATTTTTGACGAAATTAAAAAATTTGGCTTGAAATGGCACCATGTCAGATTTTTGCCACCTGGACCACACATAGAAGCTTGAACCCAGGTATAATCTATACCAAATTGATCAGGAGGCTCTATTGAGCTGAGCTAAGAAATGCATGAATTTTTCCTCTGCTGCTAATAGTAAATCGACTACGCTCGTTTCAATGAGCATATTTTCAGAACCGGTTTTTGGATCCAAAAAGGTAGCGAAATTTTGGACAAGCATGGTTATTTTTTGAAAATTTTTTCTCAAATATTGACTTAGCGTTAAAATACAGAAAATTCTGAGTTTTTATGCCATTTTTTGGATTTTATTTGGTCCCAATTTGGAGGGGGGTTTCGCCTCGGGATGGTACCCCCATCACATTTCGCGGGTCGACCACCAAATTTCCATAGCTTACCCTCCGCCAACCAAAATTTCCTGTGAATCTATGGACGTGTCCCTCAGATAGTTCTAGGAGTCTGAGAAAATGGCTGGAGGGGGCTAACCTCCCAACCCTCCCCACACCTTACACCTGTGAGTCCTACCACAAATGTATTAACCACTTGCTATGTATTTTAATATATAAGTACATATATATTATATTTATTTATTTCCTGGTTCCACGTGCGTGCTGGCATATCACATTAACTAAGCATAGGTGTGTTAGGGGGGTGGTTACCCCTCCCCCCAAATGGAGGGGTCGCCAATCCCCCTAAAAAATTTTTGCTACCCCTCCCTCAGGGGCGGATCCGGCGGGGGGGATCCGGGGGATTACATCCCTACCCCTCGGTAGGAAAAATTATGGAGAGAACCGAGAACCGAAAAACTTTTTAACCGCATATTTATTGCATTTATGAGGAAAAAGCTCTAAATGCATCCGATTTTTCGGAGAAAATTACCATTTTTTGCTTAAAATGTCAAGAATTTTTAAAAACTTTCTCAGTTCTTCAGTATGAAAAGAATTAAAGATCCGAAGATCGATCTTATTGCAAAAACAAAAAATTTCTTCAACTTCGAGCGAAGAAATTTTACCGCCCCCCCCCCCGTCAGCAAATCCTGGATCCACCAGTGCCCTACCCCCAAGCCGGCCTTCGGCGGACCCCCCCCCTAAAAATTTTCAAAGCCCTACCTAAATTTTTGAAAATTTTTAGCCGAAAATTCGAATTTTTTGAAAAGTTGATGAAAATATGCGAAAAATTATTAAAATGTGCTTAAATTACGCTAAAAATCTCTAATAATTGCTTCAAATTGAGGAAAATTTTCAGTGTTAAGACGAAAAACCGATTTTTCGTCGACCCCCCCTCGAAAATTTTTCTTTCCCCGCCCCCCAAATTGACTTTTGGCGACTCCCCTCTTTTTTCGCCAACCCCCTCCCTACTTTTTTCGAACCCCCTCTCCCACTTTTTTCGCCAGCCAACTATGTCACTAAGGGCCCTGTTTCTGCCTTCACGCGCTGGTTACTTGGCGGTGGTGTGGTGGTGCGCCTCCCCCCTCCCCGTGGCCAAGTCGGGGTATTCTCGTTCTTTACCAGGAGGTTCCCGGTTGGGCGTGGGACTGAGGTGGGGTGGGAACCCCACAAAATAAATATATATTATATATATATATATATACATATATACATACGCATACGTACGTATATATGTATATATATAATATTTATATACTGTATATATACGTATACTATATTGTATAATATATTCCATATATAAAAATTTATAATATAGCTAATTTACCACGGGTTTACAACATTAAAAAGCTTGTAAATTTATTGTAAATACAGTGTAGATTCATTAATCTATCGTTGTAAAATTAATTGGATAATTTACAGCATTTTTACAATGTCGTACAAACGTTGTAAATGCATTGTAAAAACGATGTATTTACATTGTAAGTTAGTGCAAAGTCATTTATAATGTTTTTACTACGTTGTAAATTTGATGTAAAAACGCGTAAGAAATGTTGTACATTTGTTGTAAAGTAGTTTAACTTATATTGTAATCTCGTTGTAGTTTTGGATATAATTATTATAAAAACATTGTAAAAACGTAAAAAATTGTTAAAATACCATTATACATCCATTGTAAAATCATTATACCTTGCGCATGGAAGATTCATGGTAAAAACATGGTAAACTAAGGGCTCTATATCAAAGTAATTTTACAACGGTAATAACACATTTTTACAATGTACTTATAACGTAAAAGTTCTCCCTGTGGGGGGGGGGGGGGTTACCCCGTGGGTGTGTTAGGGGGTGGGGGGTGGGGGGGCCCCTCCCCCCAAATGATGGGGTCGCCAACCCCCCCTAAAAAATTTTTGCTACACCTCCCCCCAAATCGGCCGCCGGCGGACCCCCCCCCCCCTAAAAATTTTCAAACCCCTACCTAAATTTTTGAAAATTTTTAGCCGGACATTCGAAATTTTTCGAAAAATTGATAAAAATAAGCCAAAAATTTCTAAAATTTGCTTAATTACGCTTAAAAATAGCTGAAAATTGCGAAAATTTTTCAGTTTTTGGACGAAAAACCATTTTTGCCGACCCCCCCCTCGAAAATTTTGTATCTATATTTATCTATATTTGTAATACAAAAACTACTACTTATAGTACAATGCAAAATTGCATAAAAGATTTCAAAATTAGAAACTACAGCAAAAGAGAAATTAAACAGAGCTTCTATAAAACATTAAAAGCAAATGAAACAAAATTAGAAAGTTTACAAATTAATAAAAACGTTTTATGGAAAAATTCCAAATAGTAACGAAGTATCTTTTTTCTTTTCTTTCAAAACATTTGGAAAAAATTTTCCAATAAATTGTTAGATACCTCCTAAGTCCACTTTTAAACTCGTCTATCCTATTTTTGCTTATATATGGAACAAACTACTTTTAATTTTGAAGTTGACTAGTTGACAATTTTGCACATACTGATATAAAATAAATATCATGAGCAAGATACTTATCCATTGATGGATCATACATTCAAACACTACGAGTATCCGAGTAAGATGGCAATTAAAAAGATTACCTTCTTACGGACAGAACCGGAATTTTTCATTACTCTCCGGATCCCCCTGGTGACGGATAATTCATTCTATTAATATTATTTCTATTATTTATTTATACGTTTTAAGTGGTTTTTTGTTTATTTATCATTTCTAACCGTAATTTAAAAACGTAGAGCCAATTTTCTAATTCTTCTCGGCCAGTAAAGTCCAAAAAACCGGATATAGTGGAATAAATTTACGTTGTAACCTCGGGGATTGCTGTCGAAAGGTTTCAAGTAAATTTATCTCACCTTTAATTTTCTCTGCAATCCCTACCACATATTTGTAATTGACGGTTATTTTATTTTTATTCTAGTTTAGTTAAGTATGTCTACTGGTCGACCACTGTCTCCTGAAGATTCCAACCAATTTAGATAAAACCAGTTTAATTGGCCCCCCCTCCTTTGACATTCCGGGCCCCGGCACCCCCCCCCTCCCCTTAGAAAATTTTTTCAGCTGTTTATATGCATATTTTGAATGAAAATTAAGCAGAATCTTAATAAATTTCACAATTTTTTAAAAAATTTCGCCTGCGGCGCACTTGGCACTTAGATTTTACTTCTGTGCTGCTTTATTACGCAGCTCAGTGACAGAGCTTCTGTCTCTTAAAGTGTCTTCTATTCTGTTTCCTTTCCTGTTTTGCAAGTGTAATGGAATAACTTAGAGCTTGCGCTCAAAGGTGGTTAAAAAGTCAGTTTCTGATTGGTTATCATCCCAAAGAAGTTTTTACAGAAAATGGAACCTAAAGATCCTGCTTATGTTAAGTTTTTAGTTTTGATACTGTGTCTAAGCCGTAATTAATTGTAATTGTATGATTGTTAAAATCGAGTTGTCAGTCCCAATTAAGCATCCAATTGTCATTACGAGAAGAAAAGTTTAAAATTATCCTATTACTAGCACAAGAGAAGGGCACCTACAAGCTTAGTTAGGATTAATTAGTCCAAAATAATGATCTATTATACTTGAGGTGACTATAATAATAATAATAATAATAAGGTCAATTCTAAGATTCCCCTTTCTGAAAGGACAGGTGTCCTTTCCCTCAGCGACCCTGGTGCGGTCACTCTTCCCCTCCATTACTAGAGCTTAATAGGAAAAGAAGAATCATAAAAGTCCAGGAGTTCCAGTGTTGGCGCAAAATCGGAATGTAGAACTATCACGGAAAGAATTCGGTATTTCTAGTTGAAAAGAATGCACTAATCTTTATCAGCAGCGTCTAAAAACATTCTTCATTGTTTAATAACATAAATTAGAAGATGGTTTAACAAAATAATCGCATAATTCTGCCGTACGTAAGGAATTAATTGCAATAAGTACCTAAGTGCGTAAATTTGCAATAACTTATGTTTTATGATGCTCTAAGGCTTTAATTTGATATTAATAATGTTAATTAGTGTTAGTTAGGCTTATTTTATGTTAATTAGCTAATTATTACGTAAGAAATGAATTTTTGTTCCGTGACACAACTTAGGCTCATAAGAAAGAGAATTTTCTACCATTTCCAAAAATGCAATCCCCACGTTTTAACTCCCAAAATTGAGTGAGTTATAAACGAAAATGTTTTAGTAAGATTAGCTTTAATTTCGTAATCTTACTCTGCTTAAAAGGAAAGTCCTAAAAGTGGACGCCTAGACCGACCCCTGTATTGTTTAGCAATCCAACCGTCCGTATCCACTCGTGAAGCTGCAGGTGTAGCTTGACGGGATCACCCAACTCCATAGACCGGATCTGTGCAGAACCGACACTGTTAATTTTAGTTAATTATCTGGTATATTTAACCTGTGTTGTAGTTTTCTGTAAAAGACTAATAGAGAGTAGATTAGAGTCACACGCACGACACGCAACACTACCTAACGTGCCCAGTCATAATACCTGAAGAAGAGGACTAATAATTAGTCTCAAGGTAATTATCAACCGGTCAAACCTTAATTTAGTTAAAGTTATAATTCGATAATCTCTCCTCCCTTAAAAATAATTCTCCCCTAACAAGGGCTGGCAACTCTGGTAAATCGAGTAATCTGTATCCTTTTGAATATTGTAATTCTAATTGTAGTCAATAATTGTCTTGAAATCGTTCTGTCCCCTTTAATCATAATCATATTGTTCTTAGTTAATTAATTAATCTTGTTGCGTGCAAATCGTAGTCTACATTTCAGCTGTTGAAAAGAGATCCAGGTGAGATCTCCCTAGAAGTAATAAAGGTAAATTGTTCAGATCTACAGGGGTTTTTTTTGGTTTTCGGATTTGCGTCAACCTTGCGTCCCGCTAAATTTAGTTGCGTCCCGTTAAGAAATTTTGCGTCCAGGCAGAATTCTTGTTTC
Source organism: Trissonchulus latispiculum (assembly GCA_030248195.1). Classification (NCBI taxonomy): domain Eukaryota; kingdom Metazoa; phylum Nematoda; class Enoplea; order Enoplida; family Ironidae; genus Trissonchulus; species Trissonchulus latispiculum. Next base: position 87,531 of record JASAND010031268.1, read on the forward strand.
AGCGTGTTTTTTAGTGCAAAAATTGTTTTATTTCTGAAAATTTCGATAATTTCTTTAGTGCAAAGCTATTTAAACTATTTAGAAAGCTGATGCTGCTTAACTGTAATGCACGATTACAGGATTGCCTCCTAGAATATACACGGCGGGGGGGTCTGGGGGGCGGAGCCCCCCAGAAGTTGAAGAATTTTTTGAAATTAAAGAATAATCCGTAATGGAAATGTTTGAAAAGATTTTATTTGGCATCTGTTGCATCTAACTAATGCCTTGAGTAATTTTCGATATTATTGACACACATTATTCGATATTTCAATGTTAGTTAAACTAATTAAAGTATTAAAAATTTATGAAATATTTCGGAATATCATTGAGAAGAAAGGTACCATCGTCTTAGAACATACATTCGGTTTCGAAAACTTTGAGAATTGGTGATTCTTGGTAGCAGTACTTATTGAAATGAGCACAGGGGGGTCTGGGGGGCGGAGCCCATAAGTTGGAAATTAATCGAAATTTTGGATTAAATCCGTTGTGGAAATGTTTAAAAATTTTACAATTGCTATTCTTCATCTGTTACTAACTAAATGCTCCTAACGCTTCCTCCTAGGACCCGAAGAAATTTTTGGAAAAAACCGAAACATTGTTACTGGAAGCATTTAAAGTTTTTACTCTTGCACTAAAGTGAATTTTCTCCCGAAATAATGTTGTGTCTAGTTTGCGTCCCTTTAAAATTTCATTGCGTCCAGAATTAATAAAACTTTGCGTCCAAACTCCATTTGGACGTAAAAAAACCCTGGATCTAAGTCAGATCTAAACCCTGAGTTGAAGACTAACAGTCTGATCTCCAGTTTTGACCTGTTACGTCCAAGACCCTCCTATCCATACTCAGGTGCAGTTGGATAGGCCGAACTCCCCTAATCTAACGAACTCACAGTAGGACCCCCTAATAGGTTGGCCGTAGAGATCCCCGAATTTGGCAAACCACCCCTCGAGATCCTGGTGCATAGGTTTGTCTCTTTAGGCAAACGCGCTAACCTTCCGTGTAAGTGAACTTCTAACCTAAACGACCCCATTCTTGAAATCAAATCAAATCAATCGAGTTTCTCTATTTCAACCCAACTCAGTTCATTACACAAGTATCATACACAACGCCTTTATCCTCTTTATCTGCCACCACTCCTTGTATATATTTATACAGTTTTACTGCAAGTTTTTCACCACGTAAGTTAATATTATATACATTTTCATTTTCTTGATTTATTTAATCTTTTTAAAAGTTTGCATGACGGATTTTTTTCCAATTTAAAAAATTCTTCAAATTCTGGGCGGCTCTGCCCCCCAAACCCCCCGTGTGCTTGTCTAAATTCTCCATGCTTTGCTTCACTCACGGGAAATGTAGTTGTTTTACAATTGGGCAAGTGAACTAGCCTTTCTGTACACAATATTTATTTTCATGTAAAAATTTTTTGTTCCTGGAAAAAGTATATATATATATATATATATATATATATATATATATATATATATATATATATATATATATATATATATATATATATATATATATATATATATATATATATATATATATATATATATATATTTATATATATATATATATATATATATATATATATATATATATATATATATATATATATATATATATATATATATATATATATATATATATATATATATATATATATATATATATATATATATAAATATATTATATATATGTTATATATATATATATATATATATATATATATATACATATATATATATATATATATATATATATATATGTATATATATATATATATATATATATACAGATATATATATATATATATATATATATATATATATATACATATATATATATAATATATATATATGTATATATATATATATGTATATATATATATATATATACATATATATATATATATATACAT